>JBAJNP010000217.1:0-118072 GCA_036877545.1 Yasuhikotakia modesta | reverse complement strand
ACCCATGAGACCAGGGCATCAGTCAGGTTTGCGCAATAAATTACCCTGTGTGGTCTTCGGTAAAATATGCCGTTTCCAAGTATTTACTCTTCAGATTTCAATCGCTGTCTATGAAATGCGCACTTAAGCTAATATACGAATCACACGTGCGACTCGTCCACATAACTGCATTTTTTACAAGCTTACACGCAACATTGTTCTGATGTTGGTCAGAGGAAATGAAACCAAAAAAAGCGACACTGCGAGCTGACGTGTTTTTATTGACAATCTCCTCACCGCTGGCGCTCATCATGCGCGCGGCCTAATGTCACCTGCGATGACGCAACCAAACCGAGAGCAACGCAACCTGCCTGTTTAGATCTGATTGGCTGTTTGCGTGTCATCGGCATCACGTGCTCATTCTTTAAAACATCTGATTGGCTGTTTATGATCCACGAACTGCACGCACGGAATTTTATGACAATATTGAGGCTATACCGAAGAATTTTTATATCGTTACCGACAATTGCATACCGTCGATAAATATTGATACCGTTTTATCGCCCAGCCCTACTACCAACTTAACTTTTATAATGTAATTTAAATGTGAACTATTCCAAACATAGTTAATATAGCTAAATACAGCTGAACCAGCTAGAGTTACAGAACAGTAAGTCTATTCTACGGACTCAACGCATTGATATTTATTGACGCATTACTTTATTTGTTTTATTGATCACTGACCAAATGGTGCTGCTGTATTCTGCTGTCTCCATCCTAAATGTAATTAAATATTTAGTGTTTGATACAAAGGCACATAAAGGCATATTTGAACATTCAAAAATGTACATTCCCAAAATTAATTTCATCTCTAGGGTTCATGCATATTTAATAGAGAGCGCTAGAATGGACAACCTCTCTGGAGACTCAACCGCATGTCCCCCTCCCATACTAACCAGTCACTGGATTTACAGACAATATACCAGCAACAAAAGCTCAAATGGCTCCATTATTACAAATCAAAATGAGCTGGCCAAAGTTAAATTAAGCTTGTAGTGAAGGAAATTGGATGTAAACAGGGCATTGCTCATGCAACTCATGGGACTCTGGACAAAATTTAAAAGGATGTTCCAATTTTTGAGGGCAAAATAAGATGATATTAAAAAATATGTATGGCACACACATTTTTACTTTTGCCAAAATAATATTCATAATAATTACAATCACGATTCAATCAAGATTGTATATCCTGTTTTATTCAAATATATCACATCATCAGGTTAAATAGGTTGCAAATGGCATTTTATGTTGATTTTATGCCTAAAATAATCACTAATATAATTACTACTACTAATATAATTAATATTCACACTGTATTTTTAAGACCAGAATATTTCAAATACATAAACCTACATATATGGCTGTGTTATGTCAATATGTCAATAACATAACATATGTAAAACTGTATGCGTTTATAAACTGTAAACTTGACCCAATGTGATATCATATACACCCACCCCCCCACCCTCCTCATTTGCATGCCTCTTATGACAGTAAGCGTTTGTTTGTTATTTACTTATTGTGTTCATGGTGTGGATTGTGTATTCCTCCTGTGTGTGAAAAATGAGGCATGAAACAGCGTTGTCATGCTGAACAGAATTTTAATTACTGACTGTCGCTCTCCTCAGTGTGCAAACGCCCCAGCAGCTCTGAAACAACGGAGCCCAATGTGAGGCAAGTCACCGTCATTACAAACACACTAGCCGGCTTCCTCCTAAAAGCTGCAACGGAAACAATTAAAAACCTGCCAGCAAGCTACCATTATACCACCTTGGTTAGAAAAAGGTAAAAATAAAAAACTAATCAATTTCCAGCCAGAGAGTCCATCTGGAATATGAAGCACGAATGACAAAAAAGAGGCTCATTCATTTGCATTTAAAATGTAAGTTTTAATTGAGACTGTTTGGATAATTAGGAAGGAAAACGGCATGTTTTTCACTCGTGTGAGACCAAGAGATTCATGGCAGCATATTCGATCACCGGCGGAGCTCATGCTTCCAGGCGTCTTAACCAAGGTTAAAGAAACTCATCAAAATTAGCCCTTTTTATTAGCAGACTTTGCTTGCTGACACCCTTGGCGGTGGAGAGCTACTGCAGTCATGCGCACACACCCAGGTCCAGTAATTTATTTGCACTCTTGTCTTTGACATGGACTTCTTTTATTTCCTCACGACCTAAATTAAGTCATAAAGACGTGTAAAAATAACAGCCCAGTGAACCTTGTACTAGCCACCCATTTTTATTTTGCCACAGGTCCCCAGTGGGCTGTTTGTGGCCACATTAGAACACTGACACATTAATAAGTTTGAAGATATTTACACATGTTGACCTCCATCCTGACAGCTCTGTAGTTTGGTCCTGTTGGCGAGCGCTAAAGTTGAATTATGTGTAATCATTGTGAAGGCTGATACTGTGAGGTATATTGTGCTTTGTGCATGCGTGGTTGCCTGTTTACCCATGGGGTCTTGAGAAATGTGTGTGATACAGGTATACAGACTAACACAATGGTGGTCTGGTTAATGTTTAGTCTGGTGGGAGCGCAGATAATAAATCTAGAATATGACAGGCAAAACATTTCCTTGCATTAAGTTATCTATTAACAGAGATGGGAGTTTCTTTTTTATTAAAATGTATTCCAGGATAAATTGCTTATTGCTTACTAAGAAATATAACCAGTAACCTAAAATACCCCAATATAAAAGTAACTAAATCTTAAATCTTGCTTAAATCTTGCTTTGGATGTTACCAAATGTTGATTCAGGGGACCAGATTCAGGGGACCAAATGTTCATCTTTTACTGAAGTGCCAATCAAACATTATTCTGAATAGCAAACATTACAATGGTGGTTTTATTTTGCTACTAGAAGAAATATCAACAAACAAAACGCATTGCTGCTAAAACTGTTTATCTTAGAAAGAGAAAATACTGGTGAAGGTATTAATAAATGCTTCATTTTTCTCTAGTGGTTGGCAGCTGTATCAGCTGTGAGAAAACACTCGACGGGAGACCAGACTGTTGTTGTGGCAGAAGTGTCAATTTTGTGAGTGTTAGGCTCTGTTACAAACCTACGGAGGTCCCTTGTCTACTACCTATTTGCAGCTGCCTTTTATTTTAAATAAAATGGCACGCTAATTGGTAACAAACAACTCCTTACAAGAAGCTCTGAGGAAACTTTTATTGAAGCATCAACTTTGTTTCAGGATTGATCATTGAAAAAAGTAGATATAATAAACATACAGTATGAGTATGGAACTATAAAATGTGGATAGCATCTGCTTGTCAAGTGGTGATGTGAACAATTTCACTTCTAGGTCCAAGCCTCCAGCCGTTTATGAGCACTAATTATTTATATCACATATTTAAGATAAGCTTTAAAAAACCCCATGCTCACAGCATCCAGTACTGCTTTACTTTACAGTCCTATTTTGTGTCAGGATAAGTTGACTGTACTGTAATTGCTTTAAATGACAAGCAGCTTTGTAGTTTTGAAAGATGTGTTTTCAAAGTATCTTCCCTAGTCTGTCTATTAACAGACAAGCACCTCAGTAGAGGACACATACAATTCAATGCGCCATAATGAAGTGGTGGACCTGGGATTGTTGCTACCCATAAACACTCTAATTCCCTGATTCATTAGGCCTCATTCAGTGGACGTAGCACACCATAAATTACACTCCACATTGGCTGCTTAGTGGACTTATATTGAGACAGACTAGAAAACAGTTTAGGTGTCTGTCTGATAGTTTGGACGTCTGCAATCTTAGTTGCCTGTTCCTCCAGGGAACTGGGATGTTCTGTCCGTGTCCATCATAGGGAAAGCTAGCCAGGCTAATCTCCTTCAGCAAGCGGCCATCTGTAAAGGAGACATTAACACAAACACACAGAGCTACAGCGAGCATGCAAACAGGCTTCAGATGTCATCCAGTCATTGGTCTCCTCATCTCTGCAGAGACTGTGGAAATGTAGCAGTCTTCAGAAACATTTCAAGCAGCCTGGCAAAAACACAAATACAGCCACATCTGTGACGAATGACTCAACTGGATCTCTTCCATTACTCACACTCTCCGCTCTGAGGAAAATCATATTTCATGTCCTTATTACACAGTTTCATAAATATGTTACTGAAAGCTTTATCATAAACACAGGGCAAGAAACGCTGCATTCAGCGACTTTGTCAGTGCATTGATACACATTGAAGCGTTGATCAATGCACCTAAAGCCCATCAAAGGCTGACAGGGTGAAAATGTTGCATCTATGTGAATTCGAGGAACACTATTCAAAAAGCTTATACTTCTGGTGTGTGTTTGGGGGTGGCTGTACTTCAAATATCTCATTTTATCTACAAGTAACTCTTTTTATCCTCAGGTTTCCATGGCAACAAAGCAACAGCGAGGCAGCGAGATGCATGCATGTTTAAAGGGTTTTTGGGGAGGGTCTGATTGGGAACAGGACGCTGCAGGCTTTTGGCACGTATACTGCTGGACATGGTGAGTTTAACATATCATCTCATCTCACCCATTTTTTGAATGACAAAGTAGATAGTTTAATGCCAAATCTGGCTCCAAAGAAAAGATAGTTCAGAGCCCAGAAGCAGCAGCTCGGCATTGAAAATGCCTTAATATTAATCTTTAAATTTTTTTTATTATGTAGAAACTCTTGTATTTACGCAATAAGATACAAGAGATTGTGCAATATGGTGCTATATTATGTAATCCCTCCAGCTGTGGCAATATTTACAATACAGCACAGCCTTTCAGTGCCTTATTGCTTCTGCCACAAGCATCATAATGACTGTATGTTTGTGGACAGGTTATGTAGTAACAGTTCGTTATGTCATAATTCGGCTCAAGCTTTTGGAAACACAGGGCTTTTCTGCTAGAACTTTTAGCTCTGGCACTATTTCTGTGGACAAATGTTTCTGTCTACTCTCTTTTCATCTTTAGATAAAAGCTGGCTCTGCCTCACGACAGTATTTATCATTTCCATGCCCTTAATTAGCATCCAATTAAGAATTCCTTTTGTGCAGCCATTACAACTCTGCACAATGTTGACTCCCTGGGAAGCAGACAGGAAGTGAGTTTGACACCTAAACATTTTTGGGCCACATCCTTCTGCCCTTTTTCTCAGGTCACCCAACCATGTGAAGCTTTCCACTGAGCCCCTGCACAATAACTCCAAATTGGAAATGCTCCTATTTGTTCATTTGAAGCTTGTCTTTAAAGATTTGACTCTGAATTGGCTTTTAGAACTAAGGCAGATTAGCGCACAAAATGTTTGATGCACAGCAGCATTTGGGAATCTTGTCAGCGATATAATTTCTAAACACATGCCTTGATCGTTTTAGTCCAAACAGAGGTCTTGTACAATACCACCTACCTACCTATCCACAGACGTTCTCCAAAGATTTTTCTTCCAGCCTGACAGATGCTGAGTCGCCGGCTAATTGGTTTGCTTTGGAGATGCCCAATGAACTACTGCTGAGGCATGTAAGTGGTTTCTTTGGCTTGTTTGCATGAAATTATCCCACCACTCGGCACAGCGAGTGAATTAGCCCAAAACCCTCAGAGCTCGGTAGAATTATGATAAGTATGTTATTTATGGCATTCACCGCTGTATTTCTCATGAAGGCAAACGTCATTACAGAAGAGAAAAAAAAATCAGCATCAATAACAACTCTCAGCTGTGCGTTTAGAGCAATTTACATCGCATCAAATTTTTGCCCCTCAACACAATTTCATTGCTGCCCCTGAAAATTGTCAGGGAGATGACTGACCTCATGTAAATTCATGAACACCGGGAACAAAGTGTGTGTGGCATGTCTCATCAAGCAGAGGGAGGGGCTGATGTGTTTTCCATGCCCGGATCGCACTCCATGAACTGCTGGGGCTAGCTGCACATGTGCTGACTGTGCATTTCTGTCCATGCACTTAAAACACTGCAAGCTTTTAAGAAGCCTAAATCTGACATGCAAGGCCCTTCACACGTAGAAATGATTAAGAGTGGGAAAATCATTGATCATCAGTAGGAAATGCATTACTCAGGAGACCAAGTTGGAGTAGTTCAGTCAAAGCAAACAATTTGGTCATTATTACTCACCCTCATATCATTCCAAACTGTGTAATTCCCAGTGTAAAAGTAGTACCTTATTATGATTGTATATATAGCTTAATGTATATATGCAACAATAACTCACAAGTACAACATCTATTTAGCTTAAAAATGACTTTGAACACAGCACAGAATCTATTTGGACTATTTTTGGTATTTTTAGGTGCATTGTAATGTCATATTTTCATTGTTGGCTTAACTATTGCTTTATACAGTAGCACTGCAAGCTATAAACAAACAAACCTGCTGTGTGACATGGCCGTCCCTCTCATTACCACTCTAAAGAAAGAGAGAGAGTAAAAATTGTTGATCATCAGAAGGTAAGGCGTTACTCATAAGTCCATAACTGTTTTTTAAGAAGTTTTCTCAGCTGTGGTTGATGTGTCAACATCAGTTCATTTATGCTGTAATACTGGTTATGCTATTTTTGCTTCCCAGAATACCTACAGACAGTTTACTGGCAATTTGTAGACAGCGGTGGGTTTTCTCAGCACTTCGTAAGATGCGCTATGCTGAGTGTAATATTTTTACTGTAGCCAAAAGCTATTTAGGTAACGTCTGCTGACACTGTTTGTAATAGGAGCTAAAAGCTCTGATTTAAGTGAGCTCATTTAAACAGCGTAAAGCAAAACCTTTTCTTTTGGTTTACTTATGAGATTTCATTAAAAACTAATAGTCTGTTTAGAGGCTGATGCTTCTAATCCGAGAACACGGCCCGTATTAGCACAGCCCACACCGCTCTGTGTAATACCGTCATTGATTTTCATTAAATGAATTATCACTAAACACACACACACACACACACACACACATAAAGCACCTTGCAGCAAACATTCTAGTTGCCATGGAAATTCTGTTTAGTTCAAAAGAGAATGTGGTTTGTTGTCCTTGAAGTAACATGAAAAGTAGAATCATTTTGTTCTGCATTTGGAAAGGTAGGAGAAACATGCAATGGAAACAAGGTGCAAGGGTGTCGCGCGCACACACACACACACACGACAGCCATTCATTAATGACCTTTTGTTCTTTGACATTTTCATTAAGACACAAAGTAGCTTCTGGTCCTTATCAACAGCATTTGCAGCCAGAGGAACAGTGGTTTAGTGATAATGGTCTTGGCTGTGCTGGTGTATGTAGAGATCGCAGCAGGTGCCAGAATGTGAGATGGGAAATGTTAAGATCATGGTTTTAGAGCGTAATAACAAAAACAGCTATAGTAGTGTGATTTCAACAATCTGCAGGAAGGAACAGCTAAATCAAGGACCTATTGAAGCTTAAAGGGTTTCGGTTCCCCGAAAATGAAAATTCTTTATTTTGTGGGTGCATAAATGAAAATCTCATGTCACTTCAAACCCACATTTTTCTTCTGCAGAATACAAAAGGCAGAATGTTCACGCTGTTCCTTTTCATGCTAAGAAAAGTAAATGGGTGGCAGGTGCTGTTGAGCTACAAAACTGCTGAATAAATTACTCCATATGAGCTTTGTGTTAAAAACAAACAAAAAATTTTGCTCTCCTCTAAAGTCTTATTCACATTTGTGTGCTTTAGAGGTAGGGTTGGCATTTTCAGAGAGGTTAGCAATAGTAAGCTTTGAAAGAGCCTTCTTGTAGCTCAGCTGGTAGAGCATTGTGTTAGCAGTGCAAAGGTTGTGGGTTTGATCCCATCAAAGGCAAGTGCTGATAAGGAAAAAATGTATACATTGTGTATGCATTGAATTCACTGCTTTGGATAAAAGCATCTGCCAAATGCATAAATGAAAATCCCACCCTCATTTAAAAATAGTCTCCAAAGCCACATAAATGTACATGGTAGGACACGCAAGAATAACATCCTATCAGTACATTTGAACAATTGCATGGAAAAGAGCAGTGTGAACATTATGCTAAATATGCTTCTTTTGTATTCGCAAGTCAGACATGAGGGAATAAATCACAGCATAATTTACTTTCTTACATCTAAAGCAATTAAAGAGGTCAAGAAAGCTTGAAGCTGTCAAGAATAAACCAAATTAAAATTTGGGAATTGAAAAAAAAACATGAATAAATAGTATTTCATCAAAAAGGTGCGCTGTCATTATGCAAATCCACAAAATAAATAAATACATAAATAAATGCAATAAAATGTAGACTCTACTGAGCGTAACTATAGAGGATTGACTGACAAAATCAAAATAATTGCCCAGAAATAACCCTGCCAATCAAGCAATCACACTGTCTGCAATTGTCAGGCTACCGACTGACAGTATCAGTGTGTGCAGTCGTATCAACACCTGGGCCAGTCTCACAACACGAGCCCTCGAATCACAAGCCCGTAACAGCTATGATTATACACTTTCCACAATAAAAGAAATACAAATAATAAACTAAATAAAATGTCAACCACTAAAACTAGAATGGAACATAGCTGCAGGGAATGCTTCGCTTCGGAATGAGGTAGGGGAACAATGTAATCACATGAATGTAAAATGTAAATTTTTGTTCTTTATTGTCTAACTGCAACCTTGGCAGTGAGTGCGGCCCTTGGTTGACTTAACCTTTTTTTCACCCCACACACTTCCACACTCCCTTCATTCAGTTCATCTCCCAGGGGCCTTTAGCAGCACACAGGAGTGTTTGTGTGTCAGTGGTAAACTTTCAACCCCAGGGCAAACCTGGAGAAAAAATAAAACAGCAAGGTTACAGCCCTTCTGGACCTCCGCAAGACGTTGAGAAAGGGAGTAGAAAAAAAATTGCGATCGATACCTTCACTCTAATTTAATTAATATAACAGAGTTTCTCATGCGATAAGACCTCAAACCTGACTGTTTCAGTCATTAGCTGTGTGAGTTTTCAGACTAATATCTGTTTATGCCTCTGGCTTCTAACCATTACACCTTTCTGAGTCAAATCTCTCTAACACACTCCCGAGTGTTCCAGTGTGCCGAATCCATTATTATGAATGATTACGTTCTATAAAGCACAAAGAGGTGGAAAGTTGTTTCGTAATGTTGTTTGAGGTACAGTAATAGAAGATATAACAAACACTCTGGAGGGTCTATTATGTTGTTTCTGTCGATTGTGAGCTGTTCTGTGAATACTTTTCTCAATATTTATTTCATTTTTGACAAATCCCCTTTGTGAAAATATGAAAGCAGCATTTTAGAGGGAAAAATAAACAGTCTACACAAAAAGAGAACTGCAAATGTTTGACTTACACAATCCATATGACTTGATAAAGCAATGTGAGACACAACAGTGGTCAAAAGCTGTTTATTTTTTATCTGTACAGTAAATGTCCTGATTGATTATTTTACATGAATTACTAATTACTAATTATATTAATGTGATTTATGGCACAGATGCATCAGTATTTTTGTTCACTGCTTACATGTGTACAATATTCTTTATCTGTTGTGCTAATATGCAGCGAGAAAACTGTTTGTGCTTTTATACTGTGTGATGCAGAGTATGTCACACACTGTCATCATATCAATTCTTTTAAAAACCCACACACACATTTGGTATTATGAGTTTATGATCAGTGATGTATGCCCAAACTTTTGACTGGTAGGTTTGAAGGACTAAGACATTATACAAATTTTAATATCAATCTGGCCATAATGGTTTTGAGTGAACAGATATTATGCGTCTGCGCAGACAAGGCGAATACTAAAAGCATTTACTGAAGACATTTTCTTATTGCTAAATAGCTTTTCACAAAGTTTAACAGCAATAATTTCAGCCTAAATCTAATTTATGTGAATAATTATTCATAATCATATTTAATTATGCACTTAATGCTAATATGACTATTAATATAATGTAAATGAAGACAGACTTGACAATTCATAATTTACCGGGCTAGATTAACATACATTGTTTAAATATAACAAAAAACTAATTAACATTGTTAAAACTACGCAAGTCACAATTTACTGCTTCTTCCATCTCACGTATAACACGTTGGGAAGTGTTTAAGAGTAGGTGGTCTTTTTTGGACCAGTCAAATAAAACTGCTCAGACTTTGCGGTGGTCTATTGTAATCTTAAAGATGCAATGTATTCTTAGAACACAGGAATAAATGGTGCGCAGGGGTGGTAATTGAATCGGTCACCACTGTAATTGTAAGCTGGTCATACTAAAGGGGGCTGAGGGTCACTATGTGTCTCATTTTGGCAATAAAGAGGAAATAGAGATATGACCTTTTCAGTGGTATGGCGGAACCATTAACTAAAGGTCAGTATAAATGACACATTAAACACTACAAACCGACAAACTTTTAAATGAAACAGAACCACACAAGATCCCAGCTGGACTTAGTCAGTAGGTACAAGATATTAGGCCTTAATTTGATCAACATTTGATCAACATTGAATGAACGTGTAGACCAATTACACTTATTTGAAATGTAATGTTTTGGTCTAGACAGATGCTAGTGTAGCTTTGTTCCAAACCTTGTGAGCTACCTTGCCATCAATATACTTGACTTCAAGACAGCATCCTAACCAAAATGGACATGACTTACACAAGACACAACTTACAACTGATTCTAAAACAGTTTGATGTTAACATGTTGCTAAGCTAGTAACATGATAACATGAATAATAACCAGTAAGCATAAAAAATACATCAACCCTCTACAATGTGAGTAAATCACTTACATATAAAACCAAATGTTATGTTAGGTGACAAAAAGTGTTTTCAATTAGGCAATGGCTAACATTACATTTATATTGCATATCTAGAATAGCCTAAATGATTAGTCCCATATAGAATGTGTGACCCCTTTTAAAAGGCTGACCTTTGGTAATTGGCAGGATTTTGTTGTACGTGAGGACACACCCATTGTCTTTTAAAACTGTTATTATGGTACCCTATAGAACTGTAATGTTCCTCAATATAAAATCCCAGTCATTTGACCCTTTAATGGCCACATGATCCTGGTCTCATCCTCACACATGGGCTGATTTCACCACACCAAAGGGGGCTGTTAAATCAGGCAGTGCTAATCACTCAAGGTCACCCTAGCAGCACCTTTCCATATCTACAGGTGAGTGTCCATTCTTATAATACAGCTCTTCTCTTTTCTGGGTAAACTCCATTAAGTTTCTCATAATTGTGTGTGTTCCCCATAGTGAATATTTGATACCCTGTTTGCCCTTTGACGCTGAGCAGACCAAAGTAATCAGTGCTGAGCTTGTCTGTGATAGTCATTGTGTACCTAATAGATGGCCCCTCACTGGACCAATTACTTTATTAATTATTAATTTGTCCCAAAGATCAACTTCCTCTGATTGTTCTCACAAGTCTGGACAGTACAATATGACTTCTGACACTTTAAGTAGCAGTTAATATTCACTAAGAATGAAGGTGAATGAAATGTAGGTGTCGTCTTAAGAAAAGATGAGAGCTAAAAAAAAGCTCTACAAGCACAAAAGAACTTCATTGCAAGCAATCTGCCTACCTAGACATTTTAGGCCATAATAGGGATCTTCCATCGAAGATGTCTTATTCATGCCAAATTTTAAGCCAGCATCACTTGCATACTTGAGAAGGCAATCCCAAAATTGCAATAAGCAAGATGGCGGGCTTGTTGAGAATGCTGGTTTTAAATATAAAAATATAAATAAAAATTGGTGTTGTCATTAAAACATAAAGAACACATTTACAGCATTACCATGACCTTACACATTATGGTCTTACTGGTGTATAGTGTTCACTTATTGATTTATCAACCCTACCCTAAATTTAGCCTCAATTTAAAGACCCCAGCTATTTAAACCTGATTTAAATATGATTTTTACCCAAGTTTGTGTGTCACGTTTATTTGTTGACTATCTAAATAGCCATTAAATAACAAGCCAAAAATGCCAACCATGCATTTAGAGACATTAAACACTGAATGGGATCAAATTGACCCCAAAGATAATAGGAGGGTTAAAAACATATAGATGAAGTTGAACTATTTTTAACCAGTTACTGCTTCAATCCACAGACTGAGGTTTAACATTCCTTCCCAATATCAATTTAGATGTAATTACATAAAAGATCTGGTATCTTTTATTTGATGCTTAGCTGTCCATGCAAATTGCAGCTAGGTCAGCCTCTAATAGAAGTCTTGCACTCACTGACTCTCTGAGCTTTGCTAATTGGGCCTTTGAACGCTAATGCTAAAGAATGATTGATGGGCTTTGAAAAATGAGAGTCTGCAATCAGCATTTGGCCAATGATGGAAGTCTGAATGACAGCAAAAGCGATTTGCACATACAGAGGAGACTGGTTGGTAAAATAAGAGCTGAAAATAGGTGTGTTATCAAGGTAGGGTGTAATTATGATGATAGTAAATTACACTTTTGTTTAGCGCCTGGGTTTTGTACACAAATCAGATGGCGGAGCAAAACAAAACAGCTTTATTTCAGAAGGATCAGAGGTGAGGAGTCTAGAGGCTGGGGTGAGAGGTTTGCTGGTTCTCTCCATTCACACTGAATAAACGCTGTAATGATTTATTCCTGTTAGCATGGCACAGACGGCGAGCACTCCTGCTAGCCGCTCATGTATTATTTGTTATGGTAGTAGTTTCCAGCTGTGAGCACCAGCTCATTGCTTTTAAGTGAAACACTGGGAGTTCCACTCACTTTGCTTTTCTAAAATTACCACAGCCAAGACAACACACTCACAATGCAGCCCAAAACCACAGCACAGAATTAGTAATATTTCGTACTTTGAATAAATGAAGAAACAGTTTAATGCAGGATTGTTTGTAATGTTTTTTGTGAGAAGCCAGATGCCCTTTCGTGAGGCTTTATGTGCTGTAACTCATGCTATTCCTTCTCCTGTTTAGCAGAATGTGTTGTTCCGCTTGAGATTTGAAAATAGAATAGAATAAACATGGAAGGAAAATTGAAAATATTACCTTCCTGCACATTCTGCTGACACTTAAAATACATCAAGATATTTATACAAGAAAACATTCACATTCAGTGTAAGTGTAAGTAATTTATCAGGAAATAATGTGTGCTCTTTTAACTTAGATTTTGAAAATGGCACGCATATATAGTGTATTTTGCACAGTATTAAATAAATAACAAGATAGTGCTTCATTTTAACAGACAATGAATGATGTGTGAAACACTTCCTTCTTAAGTTGTCCCACCAGCACACCAATGGTCAGACAAATGTTATTATACACAGCTCAGCTGGGTCTCACAAACACCTTGCAATTCTGTTTGTGTTTACTCTTATATAAGTAAACCAACAAAGTTTTTCTGTGCTTATAATATAAAAAGACGTGCACAAGGCCTCCACATGACAGAATGTCAAAATAATGGTATTAACATAGAAAATGGAATCAGGTTGTCCTTATGTAGACATATCCTTCAGTTTTTTTACAGTCTATTACTGTTCCCCATTGGCAGTTTTAGAGACGTTTGTGTTGTTCTTGTTGACATTTTTAAAAAGTGATAAAAATGGAACGAAAATTGAGAATATTTTCTTTTATAAACTGTTTTGGCACATCCTGCGACCACAGAGGGAATAAATTTGAAAAGCGTGCTACTGAAATGCCTTCAGCGGGTGGTCACAGAAAAAAACTGAAACATGAAAAGAAGAGAGAGAGAGTAAGATAAAACAAACTAAAGTCTGAGGCGAACTACTCCTCCAACGATAACGGGGTGGATGAAAACAGGCCTCGCCGAGAGTGAGGTTCAAGACAAGTGAGGTATGTTGAAAGAATGCTAGCTGAGTTTGCAGGAGCTCTGCCTCATTATGGATTCTGAGCTGCCGTTGATTCAGTTGAGGCCAGGTGAGATACAAAAGCCCCCACCAGATTCCTGGTGAGATGAGAGGGAGAGAGTTGTCACACATCGGTTTCTCTTTCTTGATCAGTTTATTGCAGTGAAGCTCTGTTTGGGGGGAGGAGCAAAAAATGCCTAGCAGATCTAGTGGACCAAATGCACCTCAAACCTTTTAACAAAAAAGACCTGCAAAATAAAGTTTTAAGACTCTGGTATTAGCTAACATGGGGGAAATTGCCAAAACGCTTCTGTTCATGGAACGTTAAAGCCACTCTTTAAGCAAATCTGTATTTTTCACTAACCACCCACAATCCAGTTTAACCATGCATACTCTAATTAAGTGTTTATTATTCTTTACAGCCCAAACATGCCTTTTTTCTATGTAAATTAGGTTTATTGTGGATTGCACATTATTTGCAGAAGTCAGTGCTTGTCAGCTGCTGTTGTTAACGTTGCTGTATTACCTCCCACGCAAACCAGGCTTTAAATTTTGTCCAAAAGAGACAATTGCTTACATTTTCTAGCATTCATGGCAGCTGTAGTTTATCAAATTATGGGGATGTTACAAACTGACATGTACAGTTACTGCTCAGTCCAATGTACTTAACATTTTATGAGCAGACTTGGATCTCTGTATTGAGTGTGATGCTGTACCAGGAAAGAACGCAAGATCGCCATGGTCTGTATTGTGCTACATCTTGCGCAACCCTAGCACACAGAGCCAACCTGCAATGTGGGAAATTGTGCCAGGCAAATGGCATTCTAATTTTTTGGGCATGTTTGCACGGTTAGCTGATTTGCATAATTCCTTAAGTGAATCAGGTGCTAAAACAAGGCATGGGCAAAAAAAAAAAACAATGCCATCGGCAAGTGAAACTCTTTCTATTCATTCACAAGGCTTTGTTCATGCAGTGGCAATTTCAATTTGTTTATCAAATCTGACTTTCAATACTGTCAGCACTCCCATTTTGTAAGTAATGAAATAGGATCTGTTTTTCAATATCCAGTAGATCTACATTGTTTACCACAGTTATGGTGCCTCAGTGTCATGAGATTTGGAAACAAAATAGCTGTCAATGTGGAAAAATTGTTCAATGTGATGTACTGTATCATGAGATGGAGACATAAGTGGTTTCCACATTCATGTTGTGTCTAAAATCACCACATAGAGAGAATACCACATACCATTAAGATCACTACTTCACACTTATTTTATGTAGTATTCTAATATCATACATAAGTAGCACAGATAGGATTTATTTTAAGTTAAATATAATATTGTCATCAGTCTGAAAAAAGCCGTAGTCTATAAACTGGGCGGATTTACAAATGCATCCAGTCAAATCAAGAAAAACAGATGAGCCCCAAACAGGTAAACAAAAACTTAAACAGATTAACTACACTGTAAACAGATAACTGACTAATCCAAATACAACAAGGGTCATGTTGTCTTCCTGTCAGACTAATCCACACGATTACCATCTGCTTCAATAGTGGGAATCATTTCTTAGCATCAAGTTTATTATCCTGGTAAGGTAATTCAGTGTGCCTCAGGTTCAGGTCAAACTGTAATTTGGTTGAGTGCCCTTAAAGATTTGCTCAACAAATCCTAATAGTTTTATCGCTAAAGGTGCAGCATTATGAGAACACATTTCCCTTAAAAGCAACCAACCGATGGCTGCCAAGCACCACTGACGTCCAAATTCTAACTTATTCCAACCACTTGCCAAACAAAGAACATCTCTAAATTGCTACAGCAGGCATCCAACCAACATCTGACAACAAGGAGAGTTGTTTGTTGAGTAATTTCACATGGATCTTTCGGGTCCATCACACTTAAAGTCAAAGAGTGAAGAAAAAAAGAGTTTTGGCTGATGCTTGGGGGTCTTTTCCTGTTAACCACCTAACATAACCTCGTTCTCTGCAGTACAGTGCCAGAGCAGCGATTTCATCAAACCTGCTGAGTGGTCAAGTCCCCAGGCACACCGGAACAATAGCTCTAACAACCCATGCTCTCATAGACTGAGCCAGACCGATCTGCAACAGTTACAAACCTGAGACTGACTGCAAAGCTCAGATAAGCAGCATTTAATGAAAAGCATGCACGTTTTTTTGAGAGTTGCCCACATCTAATCCCATGCAAACTGTGGTGAGTGAGTGCTTTCCAGAAAGAGACAATTGCAACTCAGAAAGGAGCCAATTCTACCTGGCTCTACTACCCTGCCCCTACTCTAACATTTAGGGTAAAACAACTGCATGGCAAAATGCATAATTTTGGCCTGAACTAGTTAAACTGGTTGAGTTAGTAAACAGCCTAGAGGTAAGTGTGTAAGTCATTGCCACTAGTGGTGCCAAGTGGAATTACAATCTGCAGTTGTTTGCTAGATAAACACATAAATGAATGTTCGTTGCTTGGTTTGGCTGGTCACCCAGCATGAGTACCCTGGTCAGAGCTGATCTACCAGTAACAATAGACCAGCATGGCTCCTCTGCCCAGTCAAACTGGTCCAAAATGCTTATCTTTTTCAGCAGGGTTGTAGTCCTCAGAAGCATCAACATGGAGATGAAGCGGTGAAAAATAATGAGGGACAGCATGTTGTTGACATCTATCTTGGGTGATCCAATCTCAAGTAGTTATCTGAGGCTGTTTACACCTGGTTTTAATATACATCGAATGAAACACCATGACTTGATAACATCAAGAAGAAATTGCACACTGTTGCTCTCAAATATATCCAAATTTTAAACCTCATTTGTGATGTATCAAGTGCAATGATCATTGCTATTACAGTCAAGCTGAGATAACTGTTAAAGGGATAGATACCCCAAAAAGTTTCTCATCATTTACCCATTCTCAGGAAGAAAAAGGGTCATGTAGGTAATAATAGGAAAAAAATATAGGTTTGAAATGACATGATGGAGAGTAAACATGTAAAGTTAACATAAACATAATGGAAAAAAATGGGTTAGTTATCCCTTTAATACTAGGAAACTTACTTTACTAGAATTTACTTTGACCAGGGCTTTAGGACAACATGAAGTAACTTTCCACCCTTCACCACACACAGGGGTAAAACCACTCCAGCGTACTGCGCACACTGTGGGAACCATTTCCTGATGAGCCCTGCAATATGATAGATGAATCAAGATAAATGGCAAGGCCTCCAATATTATAACTTAGACAAATTCCACCATGTTGCCAGCCATTATGGATCTGCTCTCTAAACAGTCCACACCATGCCCCCAGCCGTCTCTGCTATCAATCAGGAGTCCCTCTGTAAATGCCAAGCCCAATAATTAATGATAGATTTACAGCCTTGGTGCTAATGAAAGATTTACGGCCATAAACGATACTTGGCAACGGAGCAGCCGCAGGAACTATCTGAGCTATGACAGCGAGCCCCACATCAATTTCTGCCGCCAGACAGGTGCACATAATGGCCAGTCCGGTCGAGGCAATGACAATTGTAGGAGAAGATAAAGAATGGGGACGCTGCAGATGAACAGTGACAGGCGTCAAAAAGGAAGTGATCGACATGGGCATCGCAGACAGCCATTTAACCTGCAGCCTCTGGCACCAGCTCAACCACAACCATGCTTGACAAACTATTTAATTCAGTTTCCCCCCCCTCCCAACACTACACCCCAATTCTCCGGCGAAACAACACATTTCTTCCCTTCTGACATGTTCTTTCTTTCTGTCTCTTTCCACATATTGCCCCGCTTACAATTTATTACCTTTTAAAACCATGGTTCAGTAGTTACTCCAGCTAAGTCTCTCTGCAGTCGGTGGCTTATTAAGTTTCTATGGCAACCTGCCACATCCACTTGTGCTGTGTTCCTCCCGACTGGGACCCCACAGGGTAAATGTGTGGGAGGAAGGATGGGGGTTATGGAGGGAAGGATTTGGGAATAGAAGAGCAAACAGGCTGTGCTGTTGCTTATTGCACTGTGCTCCATTTAACTGACGATTGACTACCCAGTGTGGCTCCCACTTTGACCACAGAAACTGCTGCTGTTTTTCATCATTTTGCCCAAAAGGATCATACACAAGAATACAACCATGCTCAATAGCTTCCTCCAACTGTAGTACAGACAATTTAGAAACAAGCTTTTGCATTTGGTACTGTTATTTTAAATAACTGTACTGTGGATTTAGATTTATGGACATTGATTAGATAGTGTTTCAAATTATTTGTTTGCTATTTATAGACAGATGGGTGTGATACAATCTAAAGAGGGAATTATTAATTTCAATATTGCATGCAAAATTGAACTTTGGTTTCTGGGCCATAGATAATTAATTATTCTGATTGCTGAAAAGAGTCTTTAGATTTTACTTGGAGGTAAAATATTTGATTAAAGTTCCAATTTAGCGCAATCATTTTGAGGCTGCCCTGCTGAAATAGAAATATTAATATCTAATATGAAAAAGTCTCTGTTAAAAATTCAATAAATTAATCTAAATCAATTTCAGAGAGCTAATAGTATTGCAATACGTTTGATGGACCAGATTTTTACATACATTAAAGGTTCACAAAGTTCACAGTGATTTAAGATCTAATCTAGACTCTCAATCTCTTCTTTAAATGTGTGGCTTGGCACTGAGACTTCCTCCCGGGCAACATTTCCAGCCGTCCAGTGATTTGCTGTTGTCATGTGTTAGGATCAGGCCATCATTGTTTATCACAACTGCTCTCCTTGAGACAGCAGGCATAATGCAGACTCCTCCCGGACTGACTGTGAAACTCAGAAACCTTTATGTTGCATTGACAGCAATTAAATGATTTCTAAAGCCAGCATGGCTTCTGACAATAGCATAAGTCTAGATAACGCAGGTACCTACATAATGAAAAACATGCATGAGGAATGGGTTGATAGTGGAGGTAAAGCTTGAATAAAAGAACAATAGGACTAAATATATGACACTCTTGGATTTAACAATTATGAATAAGTAATTGTTTTACGAAGCCTTTTTCAAGGTTGTACAACTTTCATGATTAATGCCTTTTGTGTTTTAGTCTAAAAGTTTCTGCACAATATCTTAAAGAATGAGAATATTTCTTAAAGAAAGAGAATTTATACAACTACCAACCTTTTATTTGCATTTTAAAAAACAGGAACTTTTTCTTCAAGGGGACTAACCTCATTCACCAATATAACCACTAATTATTATAGTTAATAATGAAATCCCTCAATGGATAACTGGGGGTGTGAAATTGGAACATGAATGGCTCGATTGTGTCTCAAGGTCACCATGTGCACTAACCTCTTGTGTAGGGGCAGCTCCCTGCATGGGTAACTCATTTACAGTGGGCCCTTTATAATGCAGTGACCAGTTTCTCTAACAACTGCCCATTAACTAGACCTACATGTTTTTAAAAACAATCACTTGACATTGGGGATGTGATCATTCCTGGCCAGGAAAGCAAGACTGTATAACAAACCTCCCTTACACATCCTGTTTCCCCCCCAACACCTGGACTGAGAGGAAAGGAATCGGGCAAGATGATTCAAGGCACAGTGGCACAGGGACAAACTCCAGTATATCAGCTCTGTGGTGGCAATGTTGCACATTCCTTCCATATTCCATTCACAGCCCCCAAGCAGTCCTGGAAACAAAGGGGTCATTTTGCATGAATGCAGTGAGCTCACAGCTGAGGCATCTGCTGGGTGGTGAAGACTGTGGCTTGATCTTCAGCCCCATCTCTCCCCCCAGTCAGTGGATGGTGAACGTAATTTTGCCAACCAGGCTCAGTTAGCTCTCCAACACTATTTCTGTTGAAGGAATATTCCTAAATAAACAGTGTTTGTTTCTCCTAACAAATTCCAAGCTTAGATTTGCCAAGTCTGAAGGTAAACTCCTAGACTCCCCTTTTTAAATTCAAAGGAAAAATGTTACTCAGTATGAAGTTGTTAAAGTCCCAACTTCAGCCTTAGGCCTGAGCCTAACACTCCAAAATCATATTGTTGACAGGAACATTGTTACAGGATCAACATTGTGTTGATCCAGAAACATCCCACTAGGCAAAATCACAATAAATGTCACAGAATCAGGCTGAAATCAGTATCTTTCACCTACACAAAAATATGATGTGTCTGCAGGTAGACAGCCTTCCCTTGCACTCATGGGAATCTGTGTTTGTACAATTTATGAGAAGTGATGAAAAGAGAGAAAAATTGAGGCAAAGATATGGGCCTGCTGTGTAGTATTAGGGAGGCAGTGCAACCCACATTCCAATACGGTGTAAATATTGACTCAGCAGAGCACAACCAGTTTCTATTGCAGGGTAAACAAAGGCATTGTGCAGCAGCAGAGCTTGAATGGTCTATGTGTACAGATTATGCGGATGGTAAATAAAACTACCCGCTCCACCGCAAGGGTCCTGTGTTCACATGAAGGGATGCAGGATTAAACATGTGCAAACATGACGGTAAACTTAGTAACTCCATGATGCATCAAGTGCTGATGATCTGGTAACAGTGACTCATGGTTTTCTCAATTGTGAGCCTGAAATCAGACAGTAGATCTGTCTTATTACTTTTGACTAGCCTGACAGGTGACTCACCTGGGCAGGAAGATTACAGGTTAATGCAAGACACAACTCTCTGAACATTCCAAAACAGAGTCATTCAAACATTTATGAAATTTACAGCACTTGACTGTTTGTTTTTGAGGTGTGACGGCAGTGACTGTTGTTCTATAGTGGATTACTCTCTGATGCAGTAAAAAATGACCTTGCGCCAATCTTGCTATCTGACAATCAGGGTTCCTGTGAAGCATTGATGAACAGGACCAACTCAGTGTTGCACAATAAGTGTCACAAAGTGCATTCAGATTGCAGGTGCCTGGTAAATGTGTCAAATTTCTCTCGAAGTAATCCAATTCAGAGAACCAGATTTAGATTCAGATTGAAAGTAAGGGTTAGTCTTTATAGTGAAGTAGTTGCATCAATGAGTGACTAGTTGATTAATAAAGTTAAAAATTAGTTCAGTTTTCAGTTCAAATTAGACAGTTTTAGCATGTTGACAGCATGCTGTGCTTTAGTGCGCTAACATAACAGTAACTGTTGGACTGTCAGCCCACTAAAACCGCCCCTAAGGAGTTGCATCTCTAAATTCATCCCCTTCAAAGCACTGCTGCTTTATGCATCAAAGTACAGCTTTTGTAATTTCAAGACCATTACTGCCAGACTCCAAATTTTTTTTAATTGTTGGTCTGTGTACATATCCCCATTTTAGATGTCTTGCCCCATAAGAAGCAAGAAGCAGGAGGTTTATTTTTCCTTATTTAACTTTCCATTTAATTTTATTGGTGTCTAGGAAAAATATTAATGAGACCTCATCTATGATTTTCGTTTTGTTTCTGGAGGGTGACATGGACATACCTTGTTAAGACAGGCTAGTTGGTCAGACATCCCAAAGTGTCCCAAAGTGAAATTAGAATGTAACAAAGTTTTAACATTATGATTGTGTGGTTGCCTTTAAGTTGCTACCAATTTATTTTTAACTTTATAAGATACTTGATACTTGACCACGTAAATAAAATCTGCTTCACACTGCACATGTCATCAGGCATAAAGCGAAGAACCTGTTTGGCCAAATATGTCAAAGACAAAAAGAAATGCAGTAAACTTTAACATCTATCAAAGCGCATACATTGACTGGATGGGCTGTTCGCTGTTGAAGTGTTTCTTCTGTTGTTTTCCATCTCTGTAATTCCCCTGTCTGACTCTATCTCTCTCTCTCTTTTACACAAACACACTCTCATACACAAACATGCACACACAGAAACTGCATAGTGGCACGTTCAGAGCGATTAGAGCAATGCAGCATGACCTTTATACTGTTATGGTGGGCACTGGGCGACAGGGTGCGGAACATGTCCAAATTAAATATTTAATTCATAAACAAACACGTTCAGGGGGTCTGTCACACACCTCTGAAGAGGACGGAAAGATGGAAAAATGCCTTCTCTCTATATGTTCATTGAACATGCAGCTAAATGTCAGATTTTAGCATTTAAGGACTTAAAAGAAAAAAAAATCAGGAGGATGATTTGAATAATGTTTCTGTCAGCTGCTTGCTGTCTCCTTCACCACATGTCTCCAGGGAGAAATCTGCTACGATTTACTACAGCATCGCTGCATACACTGACCGCCCTTCTTGTCAGTGAGAACTTTTTACTGGGTCAGATTTCACAGCCCACACCGATTTATACCTCTCTGTTTCTTTTTTATCTTTTTTTATTTTTGGTGATAGTTTCTGTGTACTGCAATATTACAGGGGATGTGGCATGAATAAAGGATGGGAAGGTCTCTGTGAGGCGCTGTTTTTGGGCAGTGTATTGAATATTGCTCACTTACATATTATTTAAACACATGATATTTGAAATTGATATAAAAAACAAGATTTTGCCTTAGGCATGTTGGAAATTGTAGAGAGGAAGGAAACAGCAGATGAGGCTTTAAATGCATTAAATGAGACAATATGTTAAATGTTAATCTGATTCCAACTGTGTTACCTCACCCACACAGCCTGGGGATCGAGTCATCAGAGACATTACAGATCATTTGAAATTAAAGGACAAATTCACCCAAAGATGACAATTCTTTCATTACACACTCATCTGTTTTTTATCTGTTGTTTCACTGACCACAGATAGAGATATTTGTTAAAATGTCCAAACTTTTCTTTACTATACACCAGAAACACAGTGACAAAGGGCTGTTAAATTCCAAAAAAGAAAGAAACATTTTTTATTTGTATTCCATGAAAGAAAGACAATCAGATTGAGTTGGAATGACATGAGCGCAAGAAAATGATGACCAAAGCATCAGAATTTTATGAAAAGGTCTTTTTCAAATTGTGGGAAGTCAACTTCTTCAACCTGTGTTTTTACGCAGATCAGCTAAAGTCTCTAAACGGCTGTGCCAATTGCTGCAGATTTTCCTTCAGTAATTAAAAACAATAATAGTGCAAAAGGTATTGGACTAGGGAATAAATTTGCACAGTGCTAATTAAGTCTCCAGTATCTTTTTGTGGCTCATTTGCACAGACAGTTAGTTGACTAGCAGCTGCTGCACAGTGACAACAAGATATCCTAGTGGCTCATTTAGCAAATATATGTGATATAGAACAAAAGCAGAATGAACAGGATGTACAGTTTTTTGTTATATAATGTCTACTGAATGTCACAGAAAGCTGGAGGCTTCAAATATATCTGTGGTTTCACGGGTGATACAGATTCAAGCCTTTACTGGTGGTATCAATCAAGGGACAGGATCCTGATGGGAAATGTGAGCTCAGGTTAAATTCTTCCACAGCTCGGTTGAGATCCCATCACCTCTGCACCAATCAAAACGGATCAAATTTAGAGAATGTTCCAGAAACAAACCAGGAGCTGAGAAGATATTAATGTTCTGGGCTTTTATCTACTCTGCAATTGAGGTTTCGTTTATTAGTCATTTATTTTATAAGATGGTTGTTGTGTAAGGACAATCTAATAAAGATACAGTTTCTTAACACGGCAAGGAATTTGATCTTGCACAATGATACAGAAAACAGCCACAAAAAGGCATTCCACACATAGTTACCCAGGTGCAACTGTGTATTACATTATCCCACCAGAAGCTTGTCCTTCAGAAGACAAAATCTCAGTACAGATTCCTTCTGATGATGCAATGCCCATCCCAATGTGACTTACTCATAATGTCTACAAATAATAAAGCAACTTGATATTTTTTTATTTTACAAATGTGCTGCTAGTGGAGTTTGCTAAGGTTGGTAATTTATACACACTTAACTTGAAATTCAGCCATTGGACACAATTTCCTGTTTCCATCAGGTGTACAGTGAAAACACTTTAGCAACATTATAGCAAAACCCTAAAACCTTTTTTTCAAACAATGAATACTTCAATACTATTTTTTTTCTTTGTCACAGTTGAGAACCTAAGAAGTAATTTACTGTATTGGTTCTGTATTCTCTATTACCATGACAAAAGACAATTATGTGTATTCAGTGTTGTGTTTAATTCCAACACTATAATCCCAATTTTTACCAGTTCGATATCCTGGTAAATCCAAGCAGTGCAATTAGTCCTGAATACTAAATCCTGTAGATAAATTATACACCACACAATTGCATGACTATAACTGGTCTTATATTGACTCATGAATTACATGGTGAATTAAAAAATGAGTTAAGTCATCACGTCTTGGCAAATCATTGTGGCACAATCCAAAGCTGTAACACGGATGTAATCCACCTGCATTCCATATCGTCAGTGTGTATGTGCGGTTGTCATGGAAACAAAGCTGAAACTGGGACAGTGAGAGATAATATGTCTGGTATGCTCAGTATACATGTCAAGAACATTCAAAGAATGGCTGACCCTCACAGGTATCATCTGCCAGCCGTCATATGCCTTATATGGTAAACGTATCTCTTCTCTTTATGGATAAAAGAACATATAATTAAAGTGTAATTCTTCAGAATATATTGATCAAAGACTTCCAGCTTTGGTTCCTTATTAGATAACAGTCTCACGTCTAGAATGTTATCTAGAAATCATTATATTTGTGTGCGAGTAGGTGTGTATGGCTGATCCACTGACATAAACGGTAATACAACCTTACTCTGCAAGTCACCTGTTATCTGCATGTTGTGAAACAGAAGGTCACGTTTATGATGGAACAGTGCAGGCAAAGTGAGTTCAAATGGGAATAAATGCACAGCAAGTTAGTTTTTCTGTCTGTCTCTCTCCCTGATCAAATTAAATCATGCAAGTTCCAACACGATCAAGACTGAACACCATTCTGAGCACTGTTTCAATCATTAAAGCACGTTTCTGCAGTGCCCTGACTAACGCAACAAGGGAACGAAATGTTCAGTCAAAGATACGAGTAAAATAACATGGGCGTGAACCAAAATTCCATCTGAATGAATTGTTTTGGCAGTGATCCAGTAGGTAGTCCCAGAGCCAGTTAAAACACAGATAGCGCTGCTTATTGTTCTATCACAATTTACTCTAGAGGAAAGATTTACGTGAGTGTAAAATTGAATTAAACCACAAAGTGTATATGCGTGATCTGTTTTAATATTAAGTAAATGTACGCATAGCTAAACATTACTATTTACATAAGCAATTCTGACACACTGACAAATAATAAAACTTACAAATTTCACCTACCAGAGAATAAAATAATACCACAGACATGTCTGAAGGGATCAGAGACATATTAAGGCACCAGAATGCTTATTATCATAATGACTATCTTAATGAATATTATAATAGATTGAACATCATAATGATGTGTCAAAGGGGTAAGCTGTTTTGACAGGGACCAGTAAGCACCAACATAGCAAGCATACAAAATACCTTAACAACACCCTAACAACCATATAAAACTTCCTAGCAATGCCTTTGCAACCACACAGAACGCCCTAGCAAATATGCTACAAAATTACTTCAGAAACTTTGTTAGCCCTGTAGCAGTTACGCTTGTACTTGTTTGGTAAATGTATAAACATTTGTATAAACCTCTGCATTTATTTCTAATAAGACAGTATTGCTTGATGAATTTTAATGACTGACAATTGTTTCTCTTAGCATCATTTTGTGCAGGCAAGCACAACTCACACATAACATTGTGTAGTTTAAACACAACATTCTTACAACATTCTTTGTGGATTAAGAGACCTTGAATGCAAATCAAAGAGTAATTAAAGACAGAAAATAGAAAGAGAGAATGGCACATGCACTGGCTAGTTGAGGGCAGGTAAAAAAAATACAGAAGACAATCAGCTCAACTGCTCTGCCCTATGAGTCACTCAAATGTATTACTTTAAACCTTTCAGAAGATAAACATGCTATAATACACTGTACACTGTACTGCAAATCCGTTGTAGTGAGATTGTCTAGAGTGTCACCTTGCAAGTGTAAAGACAAAAATGTGTGTACCAAAAACAAAGAAATTAGCAATTGTCTCAAAAGAGAAAAAGTTGTGCCTGCAACAAAGTTTCAAACACTGGCTAACTGTTAAAAACACAGCTACACCAGAATTGTAAACTGGGACTTGTAAACTTGTCTTTAAATTATGAACAAAAATTCTATCTCCAAATTTAATGTGCAAATTTTTGGTATGTATATTCTATATCTTTATAGCTCTTAAAGCCTTTGCTTCTTTACCATCATGTCTGATAACATAAACATAAACTGCAGGTTACTTTACAAAGTTTATGTATGTTAAAGTCAAATAAAGCTAAACTGACATTACCCACCAGCTCAATTACCCAACAGCTCAGTTTATTAAACCATAGTTATAAACTTACCAATGTGAATGGCAGACAGTTTTAAAACTTTTTTGGTGTGCATGACCAAAAAATCTAAATATCGTTCATGGTTGCATTTGTTGTAACAGGCTCACTGGGATAATGACCCCCATTTCATTTAAGTTCAAGACCCCTGAGGTAATATGTTAATCTAAACTTCTATTAGCTACAAGTGGAATCTGAATTGTGTATTGACCCGACTGTTACTGTATCATTGTGGTTTCACCGTCACAGCTCATAATCTAAACCTTCTAGTTGACTGTTGAGGTACCAAACAGCTTAAAACCAACAAGGAATTTGCTAAAGACCGTCACAACAATTGTAGGTCAAACAAGAGGAAGATTCTTACCACAAAGCTTCTTTGTCACAGAACAACAATAGCTCAGTGTCTAGAAAATAACAATGGCACCAGTAGAGCCAGTGACACTGAGGAAGTTAAAAAGGCCCATTTAAGTCAGCAGTCTACTATACCAGTGCACCAGATACTGTAGGCGCTATTTGCGTATGATCAAATGGATTCAGATGATAGCAGTGTATATGGATTTTGTCTCCAACTCAGCTACAGGATGAAAACAATTGATGCCTCAAGAATAAAGAGGTTTGTTGTTCCCAGGCTCGTGGTATCACCCTGTCTCCTCTGGGTATGCGTACAGTTAAAAGCTGCTTATGTATGCAAACATCAAACTGCTCTATGCATACGAGTGCGTTCAGATATGTTTTTCATATATTTTCATGTTGCGTACAGTAGAATGGAGAAACCTGTTTCTCTTTTGCCTTTGCATGAAGAGTTTTTTATAGCATAATAATTGTTAATTGGTTAATTATTGATACAATTTGTTACAGCTTGGTTTTACTGTCTTCATGCAAAAAAGGGTGCAACTCTTGCAGCACCTAAATTATCACCAGTGTGTAAACAAAACAGCATAATGCAACCCAGGCCCTAGCATAACAATACTCTGATGCAACAATATTTAATGTTGTTGTTTGTAACATTTGCAAATTAGAGCAATTCTAAAAATGGCAAAAGATAAATTAATGTTTTATGAATGTGGTGTATATACACACGTTACTGTGATTTATTTCCTTTCACATTTTACCCAACATTTTTGTTGCTTTGTGAACTACTTTCTCACTTTTTAGCTTATTCTTTATGCATGGGTGGCACGTCGATAATTGTTGTTGTTATTATAAAAGTGGAGGGGTGTGTGAGAGTTTATGTGTGGACATGCAGGAGTTTAAGAGATGCTTCTAATAGCATCCCGTGTCACCAACAGCAGCAGACAAGACAGCGCATGCAGCTGTATCGCAGCAAAAGCTGAGAAAAGCCTGAGGCCAGAGAACATACTGAACTGCAAAGCCAATGCACTCCACACTGCAGCACACAGTTTTTGCCACAGTACTTTAATCAAAGCACTATTCCAGTCATTCATTTACCTTATAAATGTGAGTACATTTGCAGCAGACATTCTCAAATGCCTATTTATGGTTTTATTTGAAAATTTCTTTAGTGTATGCTGTGATTTCATCAGATCTTGTGAATATTTTATATCGGTTCTGTTTATATTTCTCCATAAAGAATTAACAAATAACACAAACAACATTGGGCAAAATTTGGCTTTGAAATTCGTGTTTGCTTTAATATTGATACATTTCATTTGATCCATTGTGATGAAAGTCAAAAACATAAAAGCAGCACAAAGTAATTAATAATATCTTGCAATCAAAAGCAGGCAGCACGTTTAATGCCAAATTATCTCGGGATGTGAAGTGAATATGCTTTTAAATTTGAAAATTCTTTGCTATTCAAACTTGACTGTGCGTAACTATGAGTGAGCCATTTGTTTCCTCCAATAGAGTAAACACTGTCTCTCTAGCACTGAAATGATACACTTTACCTTTAAATACATTCATTAGCTTCATTAATCTACTTTATGTAATGGTGACTGGCCATTAACTTCCAGTTAAGTAGACCACAAGGACTGAACAGGAAATAAACTCCCGTGAATCGTACATATCTGCGGGGTCATATCCATTTATGTAGAGCCTATAACTCTACGCTCACTGTGAGGGATAAATGAGCCATCCAGGTGGGTACAGAGATACATGTCTTGTTAATTAATGTGCTCTGATTAGATCCATTAATGGCCACTGAGTAAACTAATCACCACATAATGCATGGAGTCATTTCACTTAACTGCCTATTTCGTATTCTTCCCTCATCATGGCAAAAGTCATTATTTTTTAATAGACTTCTGAAAAATAATGTTGTGTCAGGGGTAAGAGTTTTATTTTTTGCTCATTGTAAGCATGTTTCACAGGCGATTGATTGCCACTGTCCATTACTGTGTGGACATGAGAGCATACATGCAGATAAACCAATCAGATGCTCAATGTCTCAGTCTGGCAAAGACAATAACATCAATGTTGAATAACATCAGCAGCACAATGCTGTTATGTATCAGGTTGCATTTATTTCTGCCATCTATGCGATGGTGTGCAGATGTAAGATTTCCATGGGTACTATGTGATTTTCTATTTAAAATGTACTAATACTCATTTAACACTGAAGCCTATTTGTGCAAGATAATTATAACAGCATTTCAGTGCCACGTTAAAATAAAAAAGATTATTTTGAGACTAAATTGGCATTGTTAGAGAATAATTCTCTAACTGGCCTTGTAATTTGTGAAAAAGTTTCCTTATTACAAAATAATATAATAATATAAAATAATATGAATAATAAGATAATCTACATATGCTGGGATTGCCACCAAAGGACATTGATACAGTCTTCTGATTTGTCCATAATGAGGTATTGTAAAAAAAAACAGTGCTGCCTACTTTTCACAATAGCACAGATAAATGTGTAAAAATATCATATAAATAAAATCAAAACACACATATAGATTTTACTTCATATTTCTATTAGGATTCAGTGAATGTATCTACAGTTATTTAGAGAAAGTTTGTACAAATAATGGACTGCAAGATCAGATTTCTGTTGGTATACCATGGAGACAGTAACAACATGCACCCGCTCATACACATTAAGACTGGCACAACTCAAAAATAACAGGTGGCAGGAACTCAAAATTGTGTTCTCTAAATCAGTGGTAACATCCACAGGACATCTGATATCCAATTGTTTAATGAGTCTGTCTGTAATCATATTACGATTAATAACATTATGCTGAGTCATTCTAGTGAAATGTAACAGGTCTAGTAAAAATGTACCTTAATATAACGTAAGTAATTGCATTCTGCTGCAATATGCTGTGTTGTAAATAATTCAAATAACTAAACACAATCATGACTTTTCAACAATAGACAGGCACTGCATATGAATATGTGTCACAGTGAATCGACTCACTCGTTTACTACACTATTACACTATTCCCTATAAACCAAATGACATTTGAGTCAACTATACGGGGAAGAAGTGAACAAAAACGAGTGGGCAATTTCAGACACGGATGTAAAATATCATGCTTCAGAGGGTATTGTTACAGACATTTTTGTCATAAACATTATCGCTACCCTGTGACGGATTATATCATGAAATGCTCAATTTTTTAGTTCATTGTCACATTTGTGATGCGTATTGCATTTACTGATAACACAGTAAACAAAATAACTGCTTTTCATGTTTAATTAAATTAATAATACATTAGACTGTCAAGTCACATATTTAAGCACAGTCATATAGTTAAACAAACTGTTTATGACAAGTTTATGAACATGTTTGGATATTTACTGTCAGCGCCCTCCAGGCTGATTCCAGTCAGGAAATAGTGTGATAGTGAGCAAGTTTACATTAAAACACTCATCAAAACAACATCAGCAAAGTCATCACAAATCAATACTCAAAACCATTGTGCACTGAGGATAAAAGTAGTGATAGAACACAGGGAGTGAGTTGTTCATTTTGAATGGTTGACCCCCTATATAATACACTATATAGGAGATGAAGGGCAATTTTAGAACACAATGAGCTCTATAGAACACAGTTTATTAATTATGTGATTAAATCAATGTTAAATTAGTGCACTTCAAGATATGACATTAATTGTTAATAAGTTGTTTGAAATGAAGTGTTAATATGTGATTTTGGTGCTGAAGCATTGTATGTGAGTTTACTGTATAAACATTTAGCGTTCAGCAGGTATGTGTAATGTATTGTAATTGTAGGTAATGTATTTCTAAAGAGCTCAGAAATGCTAATTAGCACAGCATTATTGTTTCTGTAAATGATTTGTAATGTATGAAATGTAATTGTATTCAATAATATTTTTGTCCAGGTTGTGTTAATGCATAAATATGTTGTGCTTAAAAGTCATACAATGTTTATGGCACCGTTTGTATAAAAAGGTCAGGTTTTATTTTTGACAGTCTGGAATAAGCTGTGATTCTATGATGAGCCACCCAGCTAGAGAACCATAAATGAGATGAGAAATTCTGTGATTCATGTGCCTCAGTGATCAGGGAATTATCTGCTGTCACAAGTGTAAAGCATCCATCCCCAGTGGTCGATAACCTCAACAGTGAGTATTACACAAAGAGATTGTTCAATAGTCGCACTATTGAACGTTTTCACCACAGACATTTGCACATTAAAATGGCTAGGACAACTTAACTATTAAACAAACATAATGTGTGTAGATATAACTAGAACAAACTTTATTAATTAAAAAATAACTTTCATTAGAGGTGGAGCTTGTATTTCTTATATTGTTTAACCGTTGTTTTCTATTTGCATTCCTTTCATTTAAAGTATAAGAAACATGTAAAGTCATGTTCCTGGTCTGTCTTGTCTTTAAATGAATGTGCATCGCTTCTTGCTCCCTGTGGCAGCAGTTAAATGTGTAAATGTAATTAACCTAATAAAAGCATATTCTTTATAGGACCCTGAACTGGTATAAAAAAATTAATATAAAAATAGCATTGTTCTGGATGGCACAATAATATTTCAGGAGATAGGCTGTTAAAAATGAAATTAAATCTTTTGCCTTTGTAAAAGAACACAAAGTAAAATCGAAGTATTGATATTGGCATCACATTCTCGTTTTTTTCTTTGTTATTTTTCCCCAAAGCATCATCATTTGCTGTTATGCAGTTTATTTAAATGCTTCTGCGACATGACAAGTGAATTTTTTAAAGAAGCAACAAACTGTAATCCCTTAATGAACATAAGGCCATATAAACTGCATTATCATGCATTATTATGAACCGTAGTCTATGAGTTCATGGGGTCTGGGAAAACATTTCATGGTGGGCTTGCAAATATACTTGGCACTGTAAGACTTGTTAAAGCTTGACATGTCCTGTCAGCTATATTCATTTATTATTTGCTCATTACAATGGATGATATTTACTCAATAATTAAGAATACTCTGTTTTTTACAACATTGCAATAATAGCTGACAATCACTCAAATGCAGCGTGACACACACTTTAGTACCTAGATGTTAAACTGGCAACTTCCTGTGGATTATACAGTTCTTACCTGCACCAGTATGATTTTTGGAGAGATGAGAAAAATTAACTTACGAACTATATATTAGTATTGTGTATATTGAGTCACAACCCTTCAGAAGTAAAACACTAAAGCATTGCGGAAGAGATATTCTGCAGTGCATCTGCGAGATAAATACCTCCCTGGCACCAAAACAACTCGCTCTTGATTTATTTTACTTCCTCTTTTTCAAGGCAATCCAATAGACAACGCTCACGCTCACAAGAGGGGTGTTGTGGATAAACAAAAGACGTGCCCTCTTTTATTAGTGAGACACAGCACCAGTCAATAAAGCTAAGATGTTGTGACTGGAGGACAGATCTTCATACACATGTCTCAAAGCAGATGGCTTTTATGTAGCTGTCAGAGGGGACTTCTGAATGCTACTAAGGGGATTACAGCACACAAAGCATAAAAACATGAGAAATTGTGTGAGGATATGTACTATTGCTTTTGCCCTCTCATCTGTACCCCCTACTGAGACATTATAAACACAATCTTTTTTGGTGGGCGGGGTAGGAATTCTGGTTATATATCAATGGTATTTTAAAATCGGTTTGATTTAAGGGGCTGGTGACCTTCAGCTGTCTTTGTAAACACACAACAATCACAACAAAGACAGAATGCTTTTTAAAGTCAATGAATGATTTTTAGATTTTTTGATGGTGAACACACACATGAAATTGCTTGACGAGTGACATTTTCTTTTCTGTGTTGATGGCTCTACACTGTTTTTTTGACAGACAATAGGCTGAAGTTGCATCACAGCTATATGCACTGATTTGTTGCTCCCTTGTTAGTGTCAGTTGGTATTGGGGGAAGAAATATTGATTTGAAATTTGAAACTAAAATCTGGCAGTGCAGGATGAGTCATGAGTATTTTGCTCCACTTTCCCAGAACTTTTTTAGTTTTATTTAGCAAGTGTCTGATGGAAACTTGACACAAGTATTACATTTTGTCTGCATTTTTTAAAACAAAATTCTATTCAGTTATTAAAACAGGTTCCATGCTCATCTGTATTTGCCTGAAGCAATTATTGTTGCAAACATGCAAATTAAAATGTTAACCTAGGGTTTACATGTGTACAATCTGAAATATCTTTTCCAGGATTAATTAATTACCCAGAGTGATGTTTCAACACTGTAAAACATGTAGAACAAGATAACGCATCATAAAGCAGGAATATTATAACCGCAGGTTAAGTGTACAAAATGCCCCCTGTTGTTATAAATGTTAAAGACATAATTTTCTGTCAGCCTTTAGTGGTAGTTAAATTTTGGACAAAAGCAAAACAACAAGAGATGCCACACCTTAATGCAAGTCCCCTAAAAAAACAATTACATGATGTTAGTGGCCTATTCTACTGTTCAGCTATTGTTGTTGCACAATAATTCCACACACACCTGCAATCCTTTCCTTCCTGAATCACAATTCCCACAGTTCAGCTCTGAGGAGTTTAAAAGGCTGGGCACAATGATGTAATTACTTTTCCAGGTTCTCAGGATGGCCTGAAAGGAAGGAAAACACAGAATCGCGGCAAAAGAGGAAAGCTGTGTTCCGAACCTTTTAAAAAACAAATCTTGAAGGCAAGGTTTCAGGGTTACTCCTGCATATTATGTAATATGGCACCATGTTATAACAACAAAACACCACTGTAAGTGGAAGGTAGATGTTTTTAGATCCGTTTTAGTGTCAGATGTGCAACCATGCAAGTAATCGCCAACAATGCGAATGTGCTGGTTTAGCCTGCCGTGTTAAATGTGTGATTGTGTTTTCCCAGACATGAAACCTATCATATGTCCTCATGCCCACTACACTTCAAAAGCCATAGCAATGCATAAACAGGCTTTTACAAGCTGACCCCAGATCTTTTAACTTCCTTTGTTTTGGTGTGCTGGGTTTCCGGTAGTTTTGTTGTATCAGGTTTGTAATATGTGTTCGAAAATACCACAAAATGTTTGAGTTTGCATGTCCAAGCACCTTTTTTCACTTTTGTCAGGAGCTGAGTGGGGACCACTGCTCTCAAAGCAAAAGTGCTCTTGTCTAAAGTTGACATGGTGAAGTTTGTCAAATGGGCTCTTTGTCTTCATTCCCCTCAAGTGGACCTCTAAAAACAGCCGTCATTAGCATTCATCGCCCACCAATCTAACTGTGCTGAAATAGACCATGAAAGCCCCACAGGGCTGATGGACTGCTAATGCACACATCCAGGGACACTGCTAACCCACTGAGTCACAAACATTTGAATTCAGCATTGTCTCTAATTTATGCCCAAAGTGACATTCCTGCTGGAAAAACACATCTTGGATAAGTTTGGTCCATCTTAAATTCAAGGTGATCTTAGTTTGTTGTAGATAAGCAATGTTGGTCTTCTAAAATTGCCACCAGCTGCTGATTTTTTATGCAAAGAGAAATGTCAACATTTATGAGTATGTGAATTGAGGCACAGTGATATCTAACGTCCCTGTGCATCATAAAATGATTACAATAGGCAATTCAATTATAAACAGAAACACTAAAACTGAAGTATGTTTTTAAAAAACATTATTTCATTATATTTTGTCTGTGCGTTTTATGAATTCTGTTTTCATGAATCAGTTACAGGACAGTTTTCTGACAGACAAGTCCATTAGATGCCAAAGCATTAGCACAAGCAACAGATTCCACAAACACTGACCATAATGAAGCCTTTTGTAGTAGAAGATTTTGTAGTAGAAAACGCAAGTGGGGCTTGTTTGTGCAAAACTAGCTGCCATGATGTTTTGGGTGTTTGCCAGGATATTGCTATATTGTTAATAGGTGTTCTAGGTTACTTACTGGCTCAAGTCATATTTGCTGCTACCACCATCAAGCCAGTAGCATTTGTACTTGAGCACAATTCAGTGCAGTACTCACACTCTTGCTAGCTGTATAATTCTCAGCACGGTTAGCTAACCACGCTCAGCCATGCTGGCGGAATTCCTGTAGCGAGGTGACTCACGATTCGTCACTTTGCCATGATTATTTTTTCCTCAGTAGTTGGCCAAGTTGGTTGATATTTGTGTGAAGTAAATAAAAGTTAACAAAAATGAAGTCAAAATAAAGTCATTTTTTAACACTGTATATAATATATATCAAAAACTTTATATATATTATATACAGTGGAATATTTTAGTGGAATATTTTAAGAATGTTACACAATTTTAAATAAATGTCTGAATAATAACATTTTAAATAACAAATCAATAGCATTAAAACAACATCCAAAAAACTATGCTTTGAAACTCCCTAAAACATTAGAAAAACATTATTTAAATGTTGTGTTACTTAATGGAAACCTAACATTGTTTACTGGGATGCACTTTATGTGCAATGTTCCTTCCCTTACTCACCTTGTTTTTCCTTTCACACCTAACTAGAGTCATGTTTTCTTAGTCTCTGTGGGGGTCATGGAGGCTTGGCACTCACATTGATTTCACTTATTTTTAAGGTTGAGAATTCTTGGACATGAGCTTTTGAACCGCTGTCATCCCATATGCTGGTTAAGACAGCGATTATCCTGCTGTGACAGTGAAGCATCAGGCAACATGACAGCTCTGCAGACACTGTGCTGTATGCAGGAGTATTACATTACTGCAAGACTGTAATATTGTCACGCCATATTGTGTTCTACAGAACCAACAGTGATAGGATGTCATTCAAAACGGCCCCTATATTTCCAGAAGGCTGTATCACTTTATGCAGTGTCCACTTTATTGCAAAACTCTAAAACTTTCTGTATGAGAACTGTCACAACAACCCAAAAACTATTTTAGGGATTAGTTTACTAAAAACTGAGAATTCTTAAGACTTAAGATTGTTATGTTGCCCCAATCCAAAGGGGTTTGTTTCTTCCATGAAACATATACCAAACCATGTGTCTCCCATAGAACACCTTCAAAAATATAATGTAAATAGTCCAACATGCCTATTTTCTACACACTTTCTAAAACATATAGCTGTTGTGTGTGGACTACACTGAATTTCATGGAAAGTCATTAATCTGTGAAAATCTTTCCCTTCTCTCAAATCACATTCACTCTTCTGTATATTTAAACTTGACACATATATTTGGTTACGAAGGGGATTTTGTCAGGGGCCCCATGAATTGCAGTAACAGCCCTTGAAGAGTGAACCATTCATGTTTAATTTAATGTTTAATACCATCACATCCTCACTCACCAAGGTTAAATATTCAAACTCAGTTTGAGCTGAAGTGATACCTAGAAACAAATAACTCCTAGTACACCACTTCAGTATAGCGACATGTTATCGTATTATTATAAGAGCATACAGCAAACCTTAGACAGCAAACATCAAGAGAATACTTCATTCCATCTTGAACAGACCTTAAACGTCCAATTAGGGACCTGAGGTCTGGCCAAGAGTGAGAAACAACTTTAAATCAGAGGCGAATCCCAGGCCAGCAGCTACTATGTAATGGCATAATAGGCATTCCCCCACCACAGACTTATATAAGAGTCCTGAAAATAATTCTGACATGAGAGATCACACTGAGGGCTTTTTGTGAGAGAGGTTATTAGGGTTTAATTGCAAGTGGCCTGTGATGAACTGCAAAGAATGTTGTCCAAGCTGCAGACTAAAGCAGATGGAATGGAGCCATGCTGCAGAACAGGCTTAGTCCTAAACACAGTCTTAAACCCTAAACTCTGGTTTGTTTGTAGACATTATGAAATGCAGATAAATACATAACTGCTATATAGCTTGGCAATCCTAATGATATAATTTGTCATTTATTCTGATTATCGAAAATAGATGTAACTGTTTCTTGAACATGGGTGATTTTTTTATCCTTTTGTTGTTGCTTCTGTTTTATAAATGTAATAAGCTGCTACAGAGATTTTGTCAGAGGATTTTATCAAAGAGTTCTTGCGTTGTGTTTGACCCTTAACCATAACATCACTATAACACAGTAGAGATGGTTCCAGACCAGTTTTGTTTATGTGATGTGACTTGAATCAGAACATGCATTTAACTTGCATACAAAACATGCATATACTGTAAAAATCCCCTGACAGAAGCAGATTTCTGCAGCACTTTGCTTTACTGGTTTCACTTTCACTTCTTCATAATAGCACAACATTTAATCCTATTGAGATTCTATTAAATGTCTCAGCATATCAAACCAATATCAAACTGAAGGCAGTTATAAAATAACACATACTATATAGGAAACTTACTTTATAGGAGTTACATAGAAGCTACCCACAGTAGATTTTCACTTTTTAAAAGGGATTTAATAATAATAATAATAATATCTAGAATACATTTAGTTAAAAAGAGTTAAAAAGAGTATATTTTTGGTTTAGTGGTGATGAAGAAGTGCTGAGAGGGTTGTGATGTTACATAAAACAATAAAGGCTAGAAAACTCTGTAGTAACACACAACCTTTCATGGCTTTATTGCTTTAATAATCCCTTATTCAGCCCATCTTTCAGCATCTTAGTTTACACATAAGCAGTTTTATTTTTCCTTCCTGTTCTGTTCCTTATAAAAAATTTGGACAATAGCGATGTAAGTTTCTATAAATATTTCATTATACCCCACAAGGCAGGAAGATTAAACCTTCCCTTTGACACTTATGTGTAATGACATCTGAATGCATTGGCAGAAAATATACAGACAGATGTTGGGCATGAAATATTGATTCTATAAATTGTAACCTGGTTTTCTTGTGCACTATACCAGCCTGCAGTGAGTTGTCTATTATTAATGATAAATGAATTTTTAGGTGTTACTTTGATTTGTTATATAGCTGCTCGGATATTTTTCTGTGGGTGTACGTGATAAATGAGAGCCCTATGAAAAAGCAAACTCAGGTCTCTTCTGAAGGATGAATCGGTGAAATCTGTCTATATCTGTCTCTTCAAAGGGAAATGGCTGGTGCTGTAAAGATATGCGGGTATGGAGATGTCTACGGCGATTCTGCCAATGCTGTCTCAGCTGTGAGACCGCCAGGTTCCTCCCACCGCTCTGGCACAAATAAAAGGGAATAATATGCCCTCTGTGCATGAATAGCATATTAATTCAAACAAAAGTGCCCTTTTATCCAGCACTGTTTCAGCCAGGAGAGAGCAAGAAAGTGTGGGTTCTGTTATTTAATCAAGAATCCAAGCTACACACATTTTTATTCATCTAAAACATTCAGATTTAAGCATTTGTGTCTTATTGGGTTCTGATATCATTAACAGAACTATTGAAAAGAAACCAACAGACAAAAAAATTGTCATGACAAAAAACAGGTGCATTGATTATTAATTATGTACATGATTATTTTTTCAGAAACTGTCTGACTGTCTGTCACCTTTTGTCATACCACTGTGTCCCAATAATCATATTTGACCATGTTTTCTGTTTTACTTCATTTAACAGCCTTAATATGTACAAATCTATGACAACAGAAAATAGAGCCTGTCCTGTTTAAAGTCCTTTATCAACTGAAAGCAAAATGTGAGGAATGCTAAAAAACATAATTAATCTTATGTGGAAGGTGCAGGACCATCAACTGTTTGTCCAATCATTGCATTCGGTCCAAATACAATGATAGGATGTCCTTCTTGCTTAAACAAAAATGTGCATTTTTTGATTATTTGTGGCTTTTAAGGAGGGCTGTTAAGAGTAGGTGGGATCTATTGCTTTCAATGCTAGCTTGATATTGCTATACCTTTATTGATATACCTTTATTTAATCTTATTCTGTTACAAGATAGAAACTCATTTTAGCTGTATTACACTCATCGTGTAACACCACAATATGTGCCCCCTCTTAAATATGTAATCCATCCTGGCGCCAGCAATGACAGCACAAAACACATTGTGGTCAGAACAAGCCATGTTAATTTTCACTGCTAGTAAATTCATATTTATTATATTCTGGGTTACATTTTCATAAAAAGTTTTGTTCCAGGTTTAATGATAAGCGCATGTCACACAATCTGTACATGTTGGCATCTACTGTATCTAATTTAGAATCTTCTGCCAAAAAAAGATCCTGTAATTTTATTTGCCAAATTTGTTTATTTTGCTATTCTAACTTTGTATGATTATTAAGTTACAGTATTTGCATGTCATTATTTGCATTTAGCATGTTTTTCCCCCGCTGACCGTAAACTGAGAACCACTGCATTACATAATAGGAGTGATGGGGTTTATGCAAAGATGCCCATGACTTTTTTTTTAGCGGTTCACTTGCACGAGTTGCTTTCAGGCCAAATGTGAATCAAATCAGAATTCCCAGCACAAACCATCTTTAAAGAGACCTGTTCAAATTCAGCAAATTGTTTTGAAATCATCTAACATCAAACAGATTCAAATCCTCACGAAAATTAGTGTGAAAGCACCTCGGCAGCCTGATTCTCCTACCTTTGAACAACTTAAAATGTGATTGCTAAGCTGTTTGAGTTTTCGAGCCGTTTTAAAAATATTTTGTCCTTTGATTGGTTCTGCATGTTGCAATGTGTGCTGTTGCTATTGGATTTAATGATGGTGGGAAATGCGATGGCCTTAATTGGCATGCAGGGAAAGTAAATGTTCTCACTGTGTTGATCAGACGAGCAGCGGGGCATGACAGGCATACAGTATCTCATAGACTTCATTAGAGCCCCGGCCTGAGCCGTGGGGGCGTCGAGGAAGCCAGGGGGGTTGTGGATACAACAGAGTCTATGCTAAGCAGTCTGCCACAAGTGCCAGTGATTCTATCTCTGAGCTAATGCATCAAAATAAAACAGGAAGTATGTTGACACTGCCACAGTGAGATGTTTTTTATTCTACTTTCTGTATGCAGTGGATTATTGTTGGAAACCAGAATGCATGATGACCAAACTGTTGAGGTGCACACCAACTTTCAGAGTAATGAAAGAGTAATGACAAATTTGTCTAAGTGGATTTTACAGAAACATGCATCTGTTTTCTGATGTTGATAAACAGGGCAATACTTTTTCTTTTTTTCTGGCTTCTGCCTTCTTAATTTAACAAATGTGACTTGTATTCAGCATGGATCATTAATTCACAATGCTTTCAGGGGGCTTTTAAGCATACAGTGATTGAAATGAATAACATAAACAACTCTGTCTGAGTCCAGATTTGCTTTTTCAAACCTGTGTGAACCCATTGCCCTGCATTCACGGAGGACTCTTTTCATTCATGCTGACAGTTTTTTGTAGCCAACCCAAAGTGTACATAACACCTCCAGCCACATGCATCACGGCCAGATTTCAAACTCTCTTTTCCCCACACCTGCTAATGGTGAGTAAAAAAAATACAGACTATAAATATTTCTTATTTTAAATATTTTCTTATTTTATATTGTTTAATTTTTAAACATAATTGTCAAATAGATGATAGTTTTTTTTATTAGAAATAGATAATAACTTTAGTTTTTTTATCTTAGTTACAATTTTGCTTAGTTCATAATAAAAGAAACTTTACTGTTAATTAGGTCAAAATGTGAATTCTTGTCCCATGCACAGTAATACAGTCCAGTTTTGCAATATATCACAGACATACATTGCACATATATGTCTCTATAAATGTAATTGTTTATATATCTTTATATATATGTGTATATATATATATATATATATATATATATATATACACACATACACACAAAACACCAGTTTAATCAGGACTGTTGCTAAGTTAAGACACTGCTGCATCCAGCCCAGTCTAATTCTCCATCCTACCACCACCACAGTCCTGTCAAATCCTGCCCGCTACATTAGCTGACTTCCCGGAGAAGGAAGCTGATCTTCGGCATGGTCAGCGCTTGCTGAGCTGGCCTTACTTTGGCTGTGGGAAGATGGATGCACTGATCACAGGCCTAATTATGCTGAACCATCAGTGGTCTGACCTCACTGAGTGGGCAAATCACCTCTCCAAATAGAGAAAGTGGCTGGGGAATTCTGTTGTTGTCTCTTTAGTGGCATAACTAATGGTATCAAGCAGGGAAATGAGGGGCACAAGTCAACAGCCTATCTAGGCCTCTCAGCACAGAGGCTGGGCTGGGAATACTGTGATGTGTGATAGGTCAAAATGTTTCAACAAAGAGTGAAAGCAATTTGTTAAACACTTCAGAACTGTTAAAGTTTCTGTCCAATGTTTGTCTAATCACAAGAAACAATTATTGAGACAACACGCTGCAACTACATTTTTAAAACAATGAAAACTATATAAACTGCATCCGAGGCAGATGATTACTGCCTAGCCATGCTTGCTAGGTAGCATACTGAAATCTAATATTTAGAAACTACAATAGAAATAGAAATATATAAAAGTTCTTAAAGTGAAAATAACATTTTTAATACATTTTCTCGACCAATCACTTTCCCCCAGACATACATGAACAGTATTGTGGGATATTAAAGGCAGTGAAGGATACATCTATGCTGCCTTGAAAAATTGATAAGATTAAGGCAAATCAGGAGACAGGAAGTAAAGCAAACATTTTTGGACTTGCCTTGATGCCTTCCTATTTTTAAATGTGTCCTTCAGAGGCAGCATTTTTGCAGCTTTTGGACGCAGCCATATTCTGAAAAAAGTTTGCTTTTTCATTTGTATGTCATGTTTTGTGCAGTTGCAAGAATGTCTAGTGTTTTTAGTTGCTATGTGGTTGCTAGGGTGTTTTGGATGTTTGTCAGGATGATTCTAGGTGGGTCATATAGTGTTAAAGTTTATTGCTTCTTGGGTTGTGAGACAAAGTAATAGCACAAGCATCACAATGTAACATTCATACATCTGTGGCACAAATGTGCAGAACAAGTAACATGCCTAAATTTAATACCAAATCACCATAACAATGATCATAATAGTGTTTTCTGCACTGCTAGTTAAAATGATTGTATACAGCACAAGGTCACATCAAGCCAGAGTTGACAAACTAACAAACATGTTTTGGACAAAGGTGGGCAAATACATTAAAATAGGAATTCATTTATATAAACCAGAAACCCCCCAGATTAATGCCTAATCTGACACCATACATGCTTCTCATCCAAGCATGGAAGACACATTCACAGCAAGTGATTTTTAATAATGTGTTTGAATGGAACAATTATCTCACAGTATTTGGGCTTCCATGTGAGGACAAACACCCTCCTCTACACCTCTGAGTGCACATGCAGGCAAAGCAGCAGCCATACAGTATGCAAATGAAAAAAATGCTAATGTGTGAGAACTCTGCAGCAGAAATCATGTGTAATCTGTGAGTCATCTGTTTATAGGACAGATCAGGAAAAAGCAGGAAATATGACTGGGAATTATTGGAGTATTCCATGGGAAAAGAAACTCTTTATAGTCTTTTTCTTTATAGCACTGACGGTGTAATAAAGCTATTAGCTAAACAACGTTTCACCACAATGTTTTGTGTACTTGTTTGGAGTTAGTGGACAGGGGGAGGAATGCATAGCATGTGTAGTCACATTTATGAGCTATTTGGTGAAAATTTGCTTAAAATGTTATGTGAACAGCACAGTGTGACCTCGGCTATTTATGGGAAAGTCACCTCTTGCCTGTTTAAGGGTTTGGCCCTGATTCAAGAAGGACCTGGGGTCCCGTTTTGATCAGCAGGGAACTGTTGTGGCTTAAGCTTTCTGTCCAGTCCAAAAATACATTCAGAATATGTTGCAGTACTCTGTAAACACAATAATTAGGACCATAATGTGTAATGCAACTTAACAAATGGCACAAAAATCACATTAAACAAATAAATAAAATTAAAATTTCCAGTTAAATTAATTGAAAAAACTAAATATTAAAAATCTTCTAACTTTGAGGTATGAATATTGGCTTATGAATATACTGATTATCAGCAGTGCAGAGGTCATGGGTCTGATATATAAAATATATTCTTGATGCACTGTCAATTTAAATAAAATGTCTGAAAAATGCATAAATATACTGTATATATATACCAGCAGGTGAATCTGGGCATTTAGTGGCTATTATGCTATTGTGTGGCTATTATGTTTAGTACTATTACATCTATCTCATCCAACCTCAGCATTTTTTGCAAGGGTAGCTACTGGTGTTCTCTTGTAACACAGACACTGTGTTTAGACTTGCAGTGCATGTCATATTGCCACTGCATGATTTCCAGATTACTGCACTTCTGAGGACTGGTGCACATACAACACACAGCGAAGTTCCTCTTTATTTTCACTGTCATGAAATTGTATGCTTAACTTCATAAGCTCTGTGCTCATCACACAGCTGTAAATTACGCTGCCCTGACACACATATGCTGCCGCAGGACCCGGAAGATGTGTAAAACCGGACAGGGGTCAATTCATTCTTCATGCTCCATAAATTAGTTTTGAAGGAGAATGCACGTTTAATCACAATCTGCTAAACATGACAGAGCAAGCCGGTTTGACCTTCCAAAGATTAAAATGCAAATGACCTGTTGCTGTTCACATGTGCTGATTTGATCTGACGTCTCTTTCCTGTTGCAACCCCCACCTGCTTTTTAACTGTATTTCACCTTGTCAGACTCACGGTGACAGGGCATGTCACTTGATGACAGGTTTGCTGCTGCTCTCACATTTAAAACACTTTGTGGAGAACGCCAGAAACATGAATGCGATGGATATGAATGTCGTGGAGTTGTTGATACCTCAGCTCACACCTGTCTGTAAACAACATGACATGTGAAGTCACACCTCACCTTCTGTCAATATTTTACTAAAATAAAGTAAAAATAAATAAATATAAAATAAATAAAGTTTGTTTGTAATTTATATATAATATATATATCTGTTTATTTGTTTCTTTTTATTTGTTTACATGGCTTGGCGTCACCATTGCTATCTCTCACAGTTTGAAACACAGCCCTATTAAATTTAGGCTCCTCCCATATTGTTTTGCTACAGGCATATCTAAAGGCCAAAACACATGTATCACAGAACTCTTTTAACTTGTGACAGTAATTAGGTACAAAGCACCCCAGCACCACTTCGCCATTGTGACAGTCCTTTTTCCTTTGGGTGAAGCATGTCTAAGTAAAACAACTGCTGGACTGTGAAAAATATGTTGGACGGGACTTTATTTCATTGTAGAGGATTAATTGGATCATTGGAAGCTGAAGGGGCAAAATCTGCCTGGCAATTAGACGGTCAGTACAGTCCCGCCCTCACGCAGGGACATGTCATCAAAACAAAATGTTATTGTTATTGTGATGAAAGATCAATGGACAGTAATTTAAAAATGATGTGCATGGATAAATTATGTATAATAAACACTGCAATATTTAATCAAATAAATAAGAATAGTATATTTTAATTTCATGGTGACAATGACAAGCTACCACAACAACTAAAGCATCACGAGGGAAATATTTGCACAGATAAGCACCACTCTTTTTTATCATCAAATGACATCTGTTTATTTATAATATATGATATGTTGTATATGAGCATAAATAATAGATATCAGCCTAAGCCTACTTTTAAATACAGGACAATTAAAAAGTAATGATGGACATGTGATAAACATGAAATGTGATTAATACATTTTTATGATTAATAAATTAATACAATACATTTTTGGTGCTCATTATACATTTTTCCGAATTCTTGTTGAAAAGGACTATGTACTATAACTATATACTATAACTTAAAAAATAGGAAGGTCAAAGGTTGTTGAATTGTAGATAGCTACAAGTATACACTACAACAGTATGCTAATAGCTCACTCGTCAGGACATCAGGATAACTTTAAAGTCAAATGTCTTTCATGTCTTTCTTTTCAAGGTCTTTTGCCTTAGCAGGGCAGTATTGGTTCCATGTCAGATCTTAGCTAGGCATGCATTCCAACATTCCAATGAAACACTAGAAGGTGGGAGATGTTTTATTACAGGCAACCCAAGGCCATGCTTTTAAATAACACAAAAATAAGTATTAGAGATGTCCATTCAGTTGCACTTGGTTTAATTTGTAAAAGTGATAAACAGATAGGTAATAAGAGTTCAAGAGAAACTTTGAGATGGCCTTTCTTAAAGAAGCTTTGCTTTTTCTTTTACTGTATATAACTTGAACAACCACAAGAATCCTTCAGAAATTATATATATGTACGCATTTATGTAATTTTTTCAAAAGGCTCAGTTTTAAAAAAAAACTCTGTATAGACTATGACTCTATACAGAAAGCTTGTAAAGTGAAGATACATTTTATACTTAGTCACATTTTTAAAACTACCCATAGACTTTATTACAATTGTAAAATTGTGCACACAGATTCTGGATAAAAGTATAATTGTAAGAAGAATAATTTTTACTTCAAAATAAAAGGTTTCATCTGCCCCTCCTGTTTTGTGACTTTCAAGAAGCAAAATACTTACTGACAGTAAAGCAACCCACAACACCCTAGCAACTGCTTTGCCATGCCCTAGCAACCATCCTCAATGCCTGAGCAGTTTGGCAGAGACTGCGTGACCTTACATTTTCATCAGAATATTTAAATCTGTAGTTATTATTCATGTTTTATTTAGGGTCATTCTTCTGCCCATGACCATTATCAAATATGAATTAAAATGTCTCCCAGAAACATCAGCACTGCCTGTTGGTAATGTGTTTTCACAACACACTTTCTCAAGTTCAGTGACAAGAATGAATGCATTTTTAAATCGGATGAAATTAGTTAGTTAGGAGAACAGAGAGAGATGTTATAGATTTATGATTTTTTGTATAATAAACTAGTTATTTTGCAAGCTCATACTGTTTTGCATTAGAGGTTGTCTGAGTAGATTTGACTATAAGCACAATGTGTGAAATTGGAATACAAAATGATCAAGACATTCTCACTGCTTCTTCTATGGCCACGTATAATGTTCTGAGCAGAGGCAGTTGTCATGGTGATTAATGTAGCAACAGGAAAGTTAACCTGCAGTAGAGAGGCATGCGGGGAGACTCTGAAAGCATTTCAGTCTTTTGACGTAAACAAATAGAAGCTTGCTCTCCCCCCAGGTGCTGAGAATACACACTTATGGACTACTAGCTTCACCGGCTTTCAGGAGCCAATATCTCAATAGGTGTCTGGATGAAACCCATTGAGTTCGGCTGATAAGAGCACATTTGCATTGGGTGCAGGAACACAACCTGCGAGTTATATAAAGTGAAAATGAACTTGTAGCCACTACTGTGAGTAAAATAAAGAATGAACTGTCATGGTGTAATTACATATGTTAATACAAAATAACTGTATATATGAAAAATATTTAAATAACTATATGTAACTAATATGTAATTATTTATGGTTTTAAAAGTGCATGCAAAGGCAAGCATTGCTATTTACATTTATTCATTTGGCAGATGCTTTTATCTAAAGTGACAGTGAATTCAAGGTATGCATTTTTTTTTTATTACTAGTATTTGTGTTCCCTGGGATTGAACCCACAATCTTTGCACTGTTAACACAATGCTCTACCAGTTGAGCTACACAGAAAAAACATTTCTGCTGTTTATATAACCTATTACACTTCTGACAAATTCTGTTCATTTACATTTAAGTAGAAACTTTAGACAAAAGTAGGTAGGATGGTAATCCTTTAATAACAACCTAGCAACCACTTCAACACCCTGTCAACTGCATAGCAACTACATAACACACTATTAACACTGTCATGGAAAATGTCAAAAATATGTAATACCTACAACTAACAAACCCACTTAAATGTGGGTTAAAAGCATGAACAGCACTTCTTGGTCCATGCTACCGCCACAACTTCATAATAACAGCTGTGTGAAATAACAAGACAGTTGCAACACATTACACCTCCAGGAAAAACAGCTTGGGTTACTGTTGAAGACGATGGGTTCAATAAGGAAAGTGGAAGGTGAGGACAAACATCATATTAAAGATGATTAAAGAGCTGCATGTATTCATTTCTTCATGCCACAGACTGACCTATCAACTCTGAGCTCAAAGTGCTAAATAACAGGCTGGGTCTTGATGTACAATTGCTTTTGTACATCCCATTTACATCTGTGACTCATGCTTACAATCATGGGAGTTGCTTTAATTACTGTTTACATTGCGATAGTCCTTTCTAAGATTATGACTCATTCTGCATGCAAATCCTAAATACCCAGGTAACATTGCGAGATGAAAGCTTGTTTTATTCATTTTATTTAAAGCTGTAAATTTAAAAATGCTGTAGTAAAGTCATAAAAATGCAATGAGAACAAAAGTTTAATAGAAAAATGTTACTGTTGAATTGTTTTATTTTTTGAAAAGTATGAACTATGAAATATAATTCACCTTGGGTTATATTTTATTTTCAATTAAATAGATTTGTGTTTAAACATTACTGCATATCATGCCATATATAATCCTTACCATTGATATTTTAAGATTAATTCTGTTATCATACCTTGGCCAATAAGCTTCCAGTAGGTACTTTAAACAAAGTCTGTCCAGTTGTTTCCAAATGCTTTAGGGGCATTTTTCATTAAGCAAAACTATATAAACTATATTGGATCTTTATGGATCCTACCATTCAGACCCACTAGGTCAACAGTCCATTTGCCAGGCAAAAACATTGCACAATTAGGGCATGTGAATGAATGTCACTCAGAGGTCATTAGGAAGGTGACTAAAGCTGCCTGTTCATCACGAGTCATGTGACATAGCCAGCTTGAGTGATGTCACAAATGGACACTTTGCTCTTCTTCAAACAGCAAATATCAACAACTCTCAGTACGTCTTACGTTTGACTGAGACTTGAGGGAAATGAGCTCTTTGAGGGCTGTGTCTCTATGTTCAAAAGAACCATTAAGCCTTTCTAGGGTGTTATGATGGAAATTAATCTGTTCTGAAAGGAAGAATGTGCAGCCCTTGCTTTATGAAACTACCAACAAACAAAAAAAACTTTAATCACCAGACGAGTGTCTGTGGCGTACTAAGATCTCTCCTCACCCTGCATCCATTTCCTGTTTATTATGCTATAACGTTCATAAGCACTGCGAGATGCTAATTGGATAAAGTGTCGGCTTTGAAAATAAACAGCCCTGTTTGTAACGAGTGGACAGGAGGCAAACAAACCATGGAGATAAAACAAACCATGGAGACGATCCACAATAAAGAAAAGATTATATTAAAAATATAATTGTGACAGTTAGTAACTGACCTTTAATTTCTTTTAGTCTTGAAACATGCCAATCAAATCCAGACCCACTGTTGGTGGATGCAACTAAATTTGTTCTGTAGAAAAAAACATGTAGAAAACTCAGCGCCATAATGCTTGGGTGTCATTGCAAGTGTTTTCCATGTGGTTGCTAAGGTGTTATTAGGGGTTGTACCCTAACGCTAATTATCAAGAGCCACAAATAATTGTTTCATTTTTTAAACCAAGATCATGTGTCTTCACCTTATTCAACCGCTGTTACTTCAAAGACCTCCACATTCACACCCCCCCTCCGACAAAAGCGGCCTTTGATGTTGTGACATTGCTTTTAATTTTAGCTTGTCTGACAAAATTTCTCCTTTGCATTTGTTTTAAGGCACGAGGCATGAAACTGTAAGATTGCTGAGTTTGTTCAGTTTGCAAACTTCAATGTTCTTCTATAAAAAAGGGTTAGAAGCATGTTTGGTTATGAAATACGACAAGCACTAAATTCACATTAGTGTTTGACATGGGTCACATGTTAAAATGATCTATCTGGATTGGCTAATCTTGGTTTAGGGGTACCCCTGTGCTAAATGTGGAAAAGCACGCACACATACAAAAGCACGTCACATCAAACATTTGCTTTGCTTAGCATGTTTCTCCACTCCTCAGATTTTATGACCATTAACACATATTATTGAATCATTATGAACATAAATATAGATATTTTTAAAGCATTGATCTTGACTTTCAAACATCATAAAAGACGGACTAAGATCCATTACTTAAATTTAATGATGGATTTGAGAGCACTTGACATTTAAAGGAATGGTGTCGCTGAGTGACTATCCGAGTCTGCATATAATTGCCTTAATTTTTGGGTCTAACGGCTACATGGAATAATGAGCTCAAGATCTCATTCCAGCTCAGTATTCCAAGATCAACAACAGCACAACCAAAGAAACACAGAACGCTACTGCTGTATCATCAGGGGCGTGACCATAATTATGCAATGCAACAAGTTTCCCACGATCTTTACCTTCTGTGAACGGCTGCGTTGTGAAACTTCACACCAGTAGGCCACTAATCAAATGTAAGCAACATTTTGACATTGACTGTCTTACCTTTGTACAAAAGGCCAGAAATTTTGCTTTCCGTTAAAGCACTCAAGGTGTTCTTTAGAAAACATTCTCAGATCATACTGGGTTAATATCAGGTTTTACACACACCTGTGGAGTCCATGCCAGCTTATGTGCATTGGGCACATATCCAAGACTAAGAAAATTGTTTATTTCAAGTTTTCATTTAAATGTTTAAAACTGTTGTAATAAGGTAGAAAAATGCTAAATAATTTTATGGTCCCAGCATTTGGGAACACACTGAATGTTTTGTAAATTTTAAACTTTAACTTAATCTTAACTTAAAACTTTAACAGCCTTTTTGTCTCCCGTCCAATAAGAAGCATTGCCTCATTGATGTCAAATTATCATTATTATCAATATTCGCAGCCATGAAAGTGCATCAAGTGAATTAATGGTATGTGCAGATGAATTACGACTGCAGCTGTGATTCTTAATACGCTTTGATCGTGTGAACGTGAAGAAAACAGATGGATAATCGTTTTAATATGTTTGAGAAAGCCACCAAATTCTTGGCAAAACATTTTAGAGTGTTCCACCTGCCAAAAATCACCTAGGGCATGTTTCCCCCTTTAGCAATTTACAAAGGTGGCAATTAGCAAATCTTTTTCTGTGAGAACATTTCTCTATTTTGACAAACCTGTGGGACACCCCAAGTGAGTGTTAGGACCAACTTATGCACTGTATATTAAGAGTGAAAGCTGTTAACACAGCTAAACTGTATTTCTGTAAAACATCTTCCTAAATAAAAATATTTCAGTTGGTGAAATACGTCCAACATAATACAGCTTAGTATATTAATAATAATAGCGTGTACGTTACAATTATTGTTGTAATACTGCAGAATTGCTTAGGAATTAGATATTCACATTTTCAGAGTGGTTTGCCCACACAAAACTCACTGACATGGCGCTAGTGGCCGATTGCCAAGGATGGTTCTGGATGGTTGCTAGGTTGTCGCTTTGTGTCAGGACAAATATTCACACCCCCAAATCTCTGTCCCCTACATATGACTCAAAGCATAGGAAACTGATAGTAGAAATTTTAGTTACACAGTAAGGTTGTTTTCTGTGAACCTCTATCCCTATAAAAGACTATTAAGACTAAGAAAACACAAGTAGTAATGTGTGTGACATTTACAGAAATAAATTGAAGCAAAACAACAAATCAAATTTGTCTGATAAGAGTTTCTTATTATTCCAATAAAAAATACATTCATACAGAAATATAACAATTTTGCAAAACAATTTCAAATAAAATTCATATAAAGCAAAAACAAATAAAAATCTTAGAAAAGGTTTCTTTTTTTTGTATTTTGTTTTTTGTCTATTCTTTTCCGTCTTTTTTCTTTTGTAGAAATATTCTTTAGACAAGGATTTGTGAGAGAAAAGATGAGTGGATAGAAAGTGTTGGTTGAAGCAAGCAAATGGAAAACTTGATTAAGGCTCCATTACCTCTTGACTAATATTGGCCACTGTTGGAAAGACAGAATGTTCTTTGCCCACAAAACCCTGGCTGGTCTCATTTTATGGCAGCGCAAGCTGCTTCAAGTTACTTCTCGTGCTGGAACAATCCGTAGCTACGTAGCTGCTCAATTTGCAACTTTGTCAAAGCTCTGTTGCTTAACAAATCAGAGCATGAGGCTTATAAAACACATTACACCCAAGGTTTATAACAATATACAACAAATTTCATCAATAATTTGGTCCCCCCCCCAAAAAAAACCTTTATATACATTGTCCAAAATAATGTAAAAATAATGTGTGCAGCCAACCGGGAGCCTTTACGTTCAGTGTCTGTACATTTCCATTGTAAATGTTGAAAAGAGGGATGATATATCTATCTCTCTGGGTGGCTGTGAACCGTTTTCACAATACTGTCGCTGGACAAAAACAACGGCATCCAGACAGGTCAATATCGAACTGCTCGAGTCAGCAGTCTGTAGCAAGCAGAGCCCTCAGCTATTCATTACAGCGAGCAGTACAAGGCAAGGCCTGTCTGACTGGAGCTTGTTAATTACAATAAATCTTTAGGTGTTTTTTCTTTATTCTTGGTTCCAGAAGACAGGGGGAAGGAGGCTGACATTCCACAAGCATCCAAGGTTTTTGTTACACAACAGTGTGGTCTCGCAGTTTTATGTTTATGCCTCCAAAGACAGAAATCTTGTATTTGAAGCATTATATTTAAAAAGTCATTCAGTAGATACCAAATTTGTAAATTTAAGTGCTCTATTTTACAACTTTGCAAGAAACATGTATAGAAATTTGAGGGCAAATATTCAAATAGTGACAAATAATGAAATAGCATGCTCAGCATTTACCTCACATATCTACATGGGCATGGGCATAGTTACAGTGGCCTCAGAAATGAGAAAAAAGGTGCATTTTGGGTACAATAGAGCCTTAATAAAGCTTTTTCTATCACAAGACATTTCGTGACCCCCAAGGGGCAAGGTCACTTGCATAAGGCACCATTAAAGGCCAACAGTGCATTAACAACAGGTAAAATGGAGACAGAAAGAGAGAAATTATCCCAGGATGAAATGAGTAAGAAAACGAAGTCCTGTATAAAATTATAGCAGGTTTCCTCGACCACAAAAAAGGAAAATGAAGAATGTGTAATGTATTTATATACAATATTGTAACATTTAACCAATTGTATTTAGCTGCGCTTTATTGGAATCTATTTGCAATCCCAATTACAAAACAAAATACAAACCCCAATACCATGCAACACCTGTTTATGATAGTGAAGTTATAATTGTGTTACATCTCTAAGCAAACAGCTTATACAACGGACTACAAATGGGCTTTTGTAGCCTGTCAAATAACAAGCTACGAACACATTGCACATTTAGTAGCTGCACCGAACACCAAAAGAAAAAAGCTACTTTCATTCAGGACTGAGGACCACCCCAGCCCCCCTTAATGGGGCAGAGGGTGAAACCCTGGCCGAGACGCACCCCCCCCCCAAAAAAAATCCTGCGACCCAGAGCCTGAGGGCTGTCTGGCGGGAGTTTTCTCAGTCTCACGGGTTCATTCAGACATCGCTGTTCTCACATACCGCATGGAAACAAAAACGGAACTTGTTCCCCGACACCATTCAGCCCACACAGTGATACACTGGCACCCTCTCCCACCCCTCCTCGCACACAGACATTCATCTGCTTGCATCAAACAGGCTTTCATTAGGATTTGTTTTAAAGTACCAGTGTATTGTCCAGAAGTTGTCCCAAAACATGCACCATACAACACACTTTTCATTCGTTCTTTTTTTTACGTTTTTTCTTTTTTTTTTTATAAATGATCCTCTAGGATTCTTCATTCGAGATTTTGTCCCTTCCATTTCGTTTCAACAACCAGACAGTCCGCCTTTATCCTGGGGCTCATAGAGGCACAGGACATGGTGCAAAATGGCATGCTTTGGCTGGAACACATTCCTCCCAACTTCTTGCAGAGCCAGGTTAACCAGGAAGCTTGTCAGGACACAAAATATCCCCAGCGTGAAGCTACAGTCTGCTCAAAGGTGCCTCTTCATGTGCAGGGCCAGGTGGTCTGACCTGGAGAAACACCTGGTGATGGAAACAGAGTGTAAAGTGAAAAAAAAGGTCAGGCAGGGGCCACCAATGCCATAAAGTGTGATCAAAGGTTGAGATATCTGCATTGCATTACTGATGTGGCCCCTAGCAGCCCTCAAGGAGAATCTGTGACACAAAAACTAGCTGCCACGAAGACTGACATAAAAGGAGAGGTTGGAACAAAACGAGTGAGTCATTGGTTATGAGCAGGCTCAGACGGAATCTGCAGACTGTTTTTACAATCTCTAAACTGATTCTGAAGGGAAAATCTGGATTTGAACATGGCAAAATGTGCTAAATGGAACTGTAAAGCACAAAAATTAAGGCCAGTAACGGTTTCAAGCCAAGTTTTCAGGGAAGAAAACAGCAATATAATGGAAAAAAGCTCTCAGATAATCTCTCTGATATTCATAAAAATTTGATGCTACAAAAGCAGCATACCACTTGGTGGTGACAGTAAAAAATGTGACTAAACAAAATCCTTCTAATTGAAGCCTGACCTCAAATTCAAACTTATTACTCTTATTGGTATCTTAATGCATTATGAAATAAGCTAACAAGCCTTTCAATTCTGCGTAACTCTGTGGGGTTCTACATGTAGTTGTGCAGATGGAGATTCTATGTAGGCCTGGATATGAGGAAACACTGACTGATCACATGGAGTCTAAAGAAGAACTCTGAAATGTTTTGCATCAAATCACCACGGAAACAAAACGCCAAAAGGGAAATTAAGCAAACAATGGTGTTCAAAGCACAAAGCGCTCATGGAAGACAATTATTAACAGAAGAAGTGATGACAAAAAAGGAGCGGTGCATCTGGCCATAAAACACTGAAAATATCGATAGAGAATTGTGACAGTTTTGCTACTGCGCTTTAAAGCATTTAATGCGATTAGGTAATTAAGTGATAAAATCCAGCTGTAATGGGACGACTTCCATCAATGAAGTAATAAAACAGGATCAATGCTGAATGCAGAATCTGTTGCATTTCACTGTTGCATACATCAAAGGATCAGGCAGGCAGAGAGACAGACCAACATGCTTTGATAACGGCCTTGGGGGGAAGTAGCGAGAGCATACCTGTCACAGTGAGTGCATTTAAACGGCTTTGCACCAGTGTGCTTCCTGAAGTGTCGGGTTAGCTCATCGCTTCTCGCAAAGCGCCACTCGCAACCTTCCCATGAACACCTGTACGGCTTCTCACCTGTAAACAAACCAGAAACACCTTTAAGAACATTGCACAGTTTTGGGGATGGTAAAAAGAAGCTACTCTGAATAAAAGGAATGTAGAATAATGTATTCTATATTTATCTTAAAGTGCATTAGTAAACAGGAAGCATGTTTAATCAGGTGACTGCTGTCTGAGAGGACATGCTAACATTAATAAGAGCCCTCAATCTGTCACAACAATTACAGGAATGCACAGTATGCTGAAAGTCCTTTTCTGTGCTGTTTATGCATCAACAGCATGTGGAACAATGCGTGTTACACAGAGCCAGTGTTTTGAATGCGATGGGGCCCTTTTAAAAGGGGCCACCCAGATCCCAATTCAAAAGCCTGGATCTTTCCCATAACAAAACCAAAACTGTTTTGGTAAAGCAGGTTGTTTTTACCCTGGCTGGTATTAATCCCCTCCCCCAGCTCCAATTCCCCCGCCCCCCTCCATCGCCATGGCCACATTCCAAACACATTAGGTCACCGTTTAGGCGTGCAGTCATGCAGGGCAAATATTCACAGAGTGACATTAGCCTTGCAGCTGAGGACAAGCTGTGTGAAGCCTCAACTGCATTACACAACTTCACTGCAGACGCCAAACCTCAGTGAAACATGCAAGGTTCCTCTTCTGAGATTTTTATAACTCAGTTTTCTTTGACAATTTGCCATAAACGTAATTTAGAGTTAAGAAGTCACAACCAACAAACTCCATGCAACTCAGTTATGTGCCATCAAATGCATTACGGCTCTTACCTGTGTGAGTACGCTGATGTGCTTTTAAATGAGAACTCTTCGTGTAAACCTTCCGGCAGCCATTGAAGTGACACCTGTGCACTCTCCTCCTTCCATCCGGAGAAGTGTCCCCTCCTGCAGAAGTCTTATCTGAGGCCTTCCCCAGTCCGTTTTGCCGGACCTTCACCGGCACATGCAAGTCAGTCTGCGTGGAGCCCCACACCTGTGGGATTCCAGGCTCTTTGGGGGTCTCTGGGGAGGATGGAGGCGTGCTGATAATGGAGGAACTCAAATGATGTGCTGACTCGGTCAGAACTGAGCCCAGCGGATTGGAGGTAAAGATGTGAGTGGGCGAGAGCTCCTCCGAGCTGTCAGACGCATCACTGCTGGCATCTGAGTTCATGCTGTTGGTTTCTAATATTTGGCAGTCTGGATTGTCTTCCTCCTTGACATCAGGAAGGTTGCCGTTTCCATCGCCCTTATCTCCACAAGCCAAGATAAGCTTGCTCCAGAGATCCTCCTGGGCCTCAAACTTGAGATCTGAAGCTGAGACGTACGGCTCGCTCTGCAAATATCTTTCCAGCTCCAAACATGTCTAGTTCAGAACAAACAAAAATAAACCGTGTTAGATTATGTACTAGCAATCTTATGAGTATGACTTAAACCAGCATCACCAAAACAAGGGGCCACATCTATTTCAGATTAATGAGGAAGTTACTTTAACTTCCACAGCTGAGAGCCATGGGTTTGCTTGGGTTAACCACTTACACATACACTTTTAAACTATTTTCGCTGAAATATGTAGATGCGTGTCATGGGTCAACATTTCCGAGTATGTAAGACAAATGAAATGTATTATCTAATAGTGTTGTGTATAAACAGGGCATTGAGAGATTTATGCTGTCTTTCTGGAACATTTATTCTCTTGTGAGTCAGACAGAGTCCTTTTAAGGTAGACATAGAACTTCCTCCGTAGAGTTTCCTCATTCAAGAAGCTTGACGTTCCCTTGGCGTCCATTTAGACACATTTTTACCAGTTCATCGTTAATTTAGAGCGACAGCACTGCATCTAAAAGTGCAGAAAGGGTCAGATACATTTTTAACGCACTAACCAGCAGATCAGACGACCAGTCTGAGTTTTTAATTCAATATTCTCTAGCTGTACCGGCCATATAAGATCTTTGATACCCGTGATAATAACCGGTAAATATGGTACGAATCATCTCGAGTTACTAATTCTACACGCTCTCTACCAGGGAAAATCCCTCAGTGTCTCTTCGTCTCTTCATCTAAAATGGGAAATCTCAAGCAACTGTGAGTACAAACGCCTCAGCGTGTTTAAATGCCAGGAGGGACGATCATATGGCACCATGCCATACGAGTCCCAAAAAGCCTAAGGGAAACAACCTGGATCCATTTCAGTCAGGTGCCCATGAATCATCAGTGCCGAGAAAATGACTGCAATAGTTTGATCAAAATTAGATCAACAGCATGTTAGCAGCAAAACCTGTTCTGCTATGTGCTTCCCATAAGCCCCGTTATGTGACATGTGCATCCGACTGTCAAAGCAGACAGTTTCCATTTGGTTACAGACACGCACGATCACACGGAGAAGCACAAAAAGTGCGACCTACCCATGCATTCCTTTTTTATTGGAGTGTTTAAATGTTTTTTTAATGTATTATTGTAACACAACATAAATCTGACTTCCAGCTTTTGTAAAGTATAGAAATCACAATTACAGCAAAACAATTTATTCTCGAAACAATCCAAATTGGGTTTTTAATCTAAGAACTTCGATAGCATTTATCACGGCACAATATAACAGAATCACACAGAACATCAATCTGAATGAAAGAATGATACAACGTTTCAGTGGAATGTTACAATGTTTCATTCAGCGCTTCCCTGATTTCAAACTGTCCGGCATGGTTTCATTTTAAAGGCAGAAAATGCAAGCCAGTCTGCATACACTGACCAACCCCATCCATGACTTTGACCACAACTACTTTTCAAGTTTTTAACATTTCATTTTATAAAAAGAGCTGTTACCTGTTGCCAGTATTCTTCGAGCGATGGCAACGCAGAGAAACAGCCAGTGTCAAGAACGATCTGAAGTTCCTGAAAAATGCTGCACATTGGTAGAACATCCATTGCAATCCCAAGCGTCAGACGATAAAACAGGCGAAAAAGATCTTCTCGGATAAAGACAACGTATGCGATCTGACAAACAAGCGTCCTCTTCGCGCACCAGCAACGCAGCGCAGCCGTCGCTTTGCTCGTTCAGAGTCCGCTAGTCTGTCTCTACTGTTAAGATCGCTCAGTATTTGCAAACACTGAACTCGAGGCGAAGCGCTGTGCTCTGTCAACTTCCCCTATTCAAACCTCGCAGCCTGCCTACCCCCTCGTGACAGCGTGACGTTGCCTTACGACGCGTCCAATCTGCTGCGACCAGGTTGCGCGGGCGCATATGATATCACTTTAAACCAATCGCAGCCCCTGGTGGAAATAAATACGGCCTCCTGCCGTTTTCATTGGTGAATTCAACCAGCCCATTTTGCAAGCTGATTGGACGGCTATTTTTAGAAGCGTATATAAAAAGCACTGAGCTCTTACGCTTCATTTCAGGTTCTGTACGTCGAAACTGCTTGTGTTGTTACACAGGTCTCGCTTTGGCCAGAGCGAGCGCTGTGTGCAGTCGGTTTGCTTCTGGAGAGTTTAAAAAGGAAAGTATTAACATACGTCCTTTCGTTGTTTTTACTTGTGTTTAGCACGTTCAAATATATTGCAACTTTTTTTGCAATATATTAGTTAGCTTTTTTTAAGTGAACTTGGGGTTAAACCTACTCAGTTCAGTAGAGTGAATTATGCTATTTGTGACTATTATTTTATGCTTTTGGCAATGAAAACAGATGGGGGTAAAGTGTCTTACTTAATGCATCACCTGCCAGTTGTTTCCTGCTCGTATTGAAACTGTCCAACTCTCAATGAGTCCAGCTGTGTAACCATTAAACCCCAACTGCCCTTTTTATGCTTCTTCATTTTATTTCTGTGTATTTCTTCTGGAATTCTGTTTTATTTACGAATCAGTTTCTAATACTTAATTTCACGTTTTATTTAGTTACAAAAATGAGTATTTGTAATATCTATTTGACAACAGTAGGCCTTTTCAAATGACATAATCTTCCTCCAGGAAGTTACATAACTTTTGGTATGATTACAAACAGCAGAAACTTGATGAAGTCAGTGATGCTTTTTTTTAGAATGATTTTTTTTCACTCTAAACATAACATTTTAAGTTGATTAAATTTACAAGTCAAAAAGATAAAAATTAAATGACATTTTGTTAGAAAATATAGAAAGAGTTTATAATTCCCTCATGTAAATAAATGGTTCAGTTATCCTAAATTACCTTACTGTCTGAGCAGTGGAGAACTTTACCTGTTTATTAGTTTTTATTAGTTTTCATTTTCGTGTCATAGTGTAAATAATATATTTACAATAAATAAAATTTAAGTGACTTAAGGAGAAGTTCTTTTATATGTAATACTTCCATTAATTGCAAAACAACAATGAAAATGACAAACAACATCCTATGACAAACAACAAAGTTTCAAGAGTTATCTGAGGCAAAGTTTTTTTTTCTATATTCAGTAGGGGATTATCAGATACAGAAACATAAACTAAATTACAGAAAAAAACATCTGTGTTGCTAAATATGAAAGTAAAGCAGTAAAATCTGAATAGGCCACATTGCACATGACTCAGATGTGAAGTACAGTATGGAGTCACTACCAGTCAGGTCTGATAAATGACCACAGTCTGTGAAGGACAGTGCAGCAGCCAAATGTGTCCACTCTATATATAACCAGCTGGTTAGGGATAATTAAGTCTGGATTAACTAAGAAGTGTATGATACGTCTGTTTGGTTATGTGGGCATAAACAGAACTTGTAACTGGGTAGGTTGAAAGTTTTGAGTTTAAAATACATATTTGCGTCAAATAGTGTCACAATGTTAAAATATAAGGGCCATTTACAGATAAGAATGCTACTGTATTTTTCTTATCCTTATACTGCTAATTTAAACCCTTCTGCTATTTTGTACTGTATTTTGTAATATACAATATTGTAATGTTTATTGTATTCCGTTTATTAGGGATCTGGGTGTTTTATGCTTCTAGGAAATTTGCATATTGTGTCCAGTATACATCCAGATATGAAGTATTGTGGTTAAAATATTTATAATATTACATTTAAAGATGTCACTCAACTGGAGTGACTCAACACTTTGCAGAATCTCACATTTATTGTCAGAACTAAACGTGCATATACATAACTGCCCCTACACTGTATGGATATACATTATATGTTCAAAGGATGGAAAATTGTTTTTGGTGATTGCCACTGTTACCTTAAATATTTTATATGTGCATGAATAAATTAAAGTAATCAATCCTCCAAATTGGCATTGAAATTGAGAGATACTGTTTTTATCACTTGCATAAGGCATGTGGGTAAAGTTCATTTACCCAGCGATCCAGCGTCCTATTCTCTGTGTTCAGTCGAGATGTTACAAACAACATCTCTAGAACAGAGTCTCATTGTCCAGCCCAGCAGTATAGTCTGGTGCTAATCTCTAAAGAACTGAGTCTCTATTGTGGCTCTCAGCTGGGGCCATATTTGTAACTTGTAGCATCTGATTCAGTCATATGGTGGTCTTTGGAGTTGTAGCGCCTGGCCTCTCTAGTCATTTAATGGGAATTTTTGAGCTGCTTGTCATAAGGGAAGTGGTGCAACTGTTAATCACTGGCAAAGGTCAGACATTCCGGACAATGGCTTTGTCCAGCCTGCGTTTGAACTGAAAGGCTGCCATTGAGGACGGTCTGTCACTCTGGACCTTAGTGTCTGTTCTTTTAAATCCATTGAAATTGAACCTTCTATTTTCTCCCAGTGGGAAATGGCAGCAATTCTGTTGCCATGCTGTACATTACTCCACATTAAGCTAATCTGAGTGTTGTTGATGTCATAACTGAGAATAAACACAATATCTAGAATGAATGCCAAATGACCTTGTACCCAGTGTGGATTGCCGTGAAGATCTCACAAAATGCATGATTATCAACTAATGAACCGAGCAACATTGCAGTGCCAGTGTTGTGGGACAGCAAAGAAAATCACAAAGGGAAGTTGCCACAAGACTGTCTTTTCACTGCCCATTCATATTACCCCAGTGCATTATCCAGTGTGATGTTTCATTAAGGAAGCATCCTCAAAACATTGTGGTGGGCCATGGCAGCATTTATCTCCTTTAGCTAGGTTGTAAACTAGCATCATTATACCACCCTCCCCACACAGTAGCCACAGGAAAGAGCAATTATGTGCAGGGTCCATTTTAATACATCAATGTCAGTACAATCAGTAAGTTGTTGCAGGTTTTTCGTATTCCTTCTAAGTGATGCGCTGTATTGAGAGCTATTTATCCCGTGAGTACCCATCCATCGATGCGTGTGAAAACAATTATTAACCATTCTTTTCAGGAACAGTTGATCCCATGAGCCGTCCATGCTTATGGGTCAACGGGTGGAGAATGGTTGGAAACTACTGCCTATGCAAATAGTCTAAGACACTAATTAGCCTTAAAACATTGCAGACATGGAACAGGCCATGCATTTCCAATTGAATTTGCTGAAGCGGGGAAATGCACACCAATAGCTATGTTTTATTAAAACTGGACACGTACCAAACCTGTTCATTTTGCCTTCTGAGTCCCTCAGGTGACAGCGATACCACCATTGTTTTTTTTGTTATTTAAAACATTTTATGTCTGCTTTTGTGTATATAATAATGTTATATAAAACGTGTAAACGTGTAATGTTATATAAAAATGTGTAAGATTATGTGCTGGTCTGCTGTAATTTTTATCTATTTTGATTTATTTAACATATTATTTACTGATAAAAGACAATGACCGATTTTATAGTCTCCAATAACTCTGTATTTATTGCTAGCAGACTTGTAAAAAAGCCAATTATATTTCAGCAAATCATCCCTAAACAATTTATTTTACCAGGTGCATGTAATTGAGATGCATTGCTTTTGTGAGCAATTGCGCAAGCATTCATAAAATTAATTTAAATTGATTGATTGGGAATCAATCATTGTCGGTAAAGGAGAGCGAGAGAAAGACAAAAGAAGAAATCAATAGTCTTTCTAATGCACCGTATCATAAATCAGAATTGTCTTACTGTATGCGGTACCTGGCGATGCCAAAGTGATCATTGGCTTCATTAGTCTTTACACATGGTCTGTCTCTGTTTGCTCACTCTCATGGACATTCATTGAGATTCAGTGAAGGGTGGCATTAAACGATTGGTGTGTCTCTTGCCAGCTGTCTGTGTATTGATGGGCATGATGCCTAAAGATCAGAGCAGTCAGCCACAATGCAGTTAACACTTGACCTTGTAGGAGCCATGAAAGCCTGTATTTTTAAAATGCTTGCAGTTTTATTAATGTTAAGTGTATTTAATCTGATATTATTTTGATAAATACTATATCAGCAGCCGAAAAGTTTTGCACCAGTTGCAAGTTTAGTTTTAGTTCAGTTGGACAATTCAGTTGCAAAGCTCAAATTTTGTAAATAAAAAGTTAAAAAATAGGCCAAATACTGCTCTGCATTACTATGAGTTCTATTGATGTATATAAAAAATTAAGTATCATCATTAACAGCAGATCAGAAGTACAGTCCAGTACCTTAGATTTGCCTTCCTTCATTTCTAATACCAGACACTTGTTAAACTGCACCATAAAATACTGAAATAACTAGCATCTAAAATTACATCAAATCCATCCAAGTAGGATATTAATGGGGGTGTATTTGAAACTTTGGTTTAAAAAAATGTGCTTAAGAAACTACAGGCAGTTGAATGGTCATTATTTCACGGTGTGAAACAGTGTTCAGGGTTGTTTTCCCTGTGATTTGATACGCTAAAGGCTGCTACCATTATTCTACGACAAGGAATGTTAAGCATTTTCTCTGGAACTGTGTGGGAAAATCACTTCTCTTTTTTCAGAAGGGGGCTGGGCATTTATCTGGTGCAAAGAGTAAACAGAAGCCTGACCCTTTGATTAGAGGCTTGGGTGAATGAATACATGACGCTTTGAGCGTTTGGGGAAGTAGTCTGTCTATCAAGTTACCTTGACCATTAATGGCACTGGCAGAACTGTGATTCAACCCTGAGCTTTTCACAAGCTCAGTGTGAACGTGGAAGGTGAAATGTCCTGTGGTTTTCCCACGCACCCAGTCATTTCCTGATTTTATTTCCAGCTTATTGACACAATGATATACAGTAGTGTACTTCAATTAAATGTATTAGTGGTGTTTGCTATGGCATGCAGGTCATATACTGTTATCTGAAAACCCTAATTGTACAACAGTTTTGACATAAAATTAAAAATAGAGAAAAGTCCCATAAAGTATGTTTAAATAGGGACTTCAAGATGGGCAATTTTGACATCGGCGAGCAAGCATCCAGAACTCCCTCAGAAAACCATATCAACCCAATAGCAACACCACACAAATTTTACACCAATTCCCGGAAAACCACCCACAACACCCCAGCATCATAAAGGGGAATTTTCATGGGTATTGTCATTGGTACTTTTATGAAAAAGTAAAAATGTAATTTATTTCATACGGCATGTGAGGGTGGTTGAAGGTGTACATCACAAAACATTCAGGGTACATTAAAAATGAGTCACCCGCTGATGGGGGTAAAAGAGAAAAAATCTAAATCTGATTCTGGGCTGGTATCATTCCCCCACCCACCCGTCTGCCCCATCAGAGCCACTGATCTCCAGCAGACAGGTCCGTGCCTGGGAGGTCCTCGTACTCTCTCTCCAACACAATGTGTCTCCTCGTCTTATCTCCTATCTCAGCTTCACATCTAGTGCGTATCACTGGAATGTTTTAAGCTTGGCTTTCAATGCAACTTCACACACACACTCATTGCTTAATTCAAAACAAAGAGTGGCGAGAATAAGATTTGTGTTTAGGATAAGTTTTTTTCTAAATCAGTCATTTGTCTCACTTTTTATTAAAAAAGATCATGATTATGCTGTTAAATAAAACAATTACTGATAGCATTATTCCATCCTGGTTTTAAATACACTATTTGTCTTTAATCTTGATCAACAGTTAATTTTTAAAAGTATCAATATTTGCCAAATATATATAACCTGTTTGTCCAGTTAATAACAGAAAAGTGAGCATTTAAAATTTCACACAATGCTGTTAAAATTGCAGATAAAAATAGCAGATAAATTGCACTTTTACATTTATATTAAATCATTCTCTGCAACTGCTGTTCATCGAATAATGCATCATATTATTGCACTCATGCTCATTATAATGTAGTTGAGGACGTGTGTGCAAAATAACCTGTGACAAAATGTTACAGACTAAATAGATCCGTAATCTACAATCATGCTCTTTTTGCCCCATTTGTAGGCCGCTTTTTATTAGCATTACATTATCAGATTCTGTAAATCTTTTGCAATAACACATTCATCTTATCTGTTCGATGTACTGCTCAAGTGCATTCACTCAGTTTTGGAAGGGTGAAATAGGCAAATTAATAATTCTGTCACCATAGCAACGTAGCTTCCGAATCCACAGTGTGAGGCAGAATTAGGAATAATGACAGGAAACAGAATGAAAATGAGATTTGGAAGGAGTTGGATTTGTATTAACACGGCCAGTAATTTAACCAATCATGATAAAACATTCAAAGGGGATTTCAAGGCCCTTTGTCATGGTAACAATAGCAAGAGTGAAAACACATGGAGAGAGTGAAACTGTGAACACTGGGTAACTAACTCCATGCCTGAACTCACATGGGACTTTCTAATCAAGTAATGTTTCTTTTCGTTAGTTTCAGAATGACTGCTGCAACCATAATAGAGTTGCATGACAAAACGAGAGGTGCTTTCCCTTTAAAACCATATGAACAATGTTGCCGCTTGTTTTGGCTGCAGTTTGATCTTTGAGCATGTGGATGTGCCACGCTTGAAGCTGTCAGATTTCACACATGTGGTTAGAATACAACTTGCTTAGTGAGCATAACCATACAAACAAACCATGAGGTCAGTGGTTGTCACACATATGTCATGATACTAGTTTATGCTCAAATGTATGTTGACTTGTTCTTGTTTGTACGTTCAAACCCACATGCACAACCTCATGCGCTCATGCACTTTGGAGCATTATGTCATATGTTTGAGCAATGTGTCATCCTTTTTCCTGTACTGCTCCCATCTCATTGGTTATGTCATTTTCCCATGACTAAGGTATACTCACTGGATTGTTTTGCCCGGACTGGGTGAGCACACATAGAGACGGATAAGCGCTATTTTGCAAACACCTGTGCGTGTTCCCATTGGCTGGGGATTTAGGCGTGACTGTTTACTCACCAACGGATGACTGTGTGACCATTTAATAGAAACATGTTTAACAGTGCAATTTATAGAGGGTTGGCAGAGGACACAGCTAGTAAAACTGTATATAACATTAGTATAAAATTTACACTGAAGTGACGGATGCTGAGAGAGCATGTAAAACTGTGATAATAGACTGTATTTTATAATAACCACTATAACTCTTAACCACTATAACAACAATATTTTAAAAGCTTTTTGCCCAACAATAATGAATTACATTTGTGGGGCCAAAGGTTTGTCAAGACCAGTTAGAATCTGCTACTCTGCTAGTTAAATTTGAGTATCATTAGTTCCTCTCTCTTCTTCTCTGGGCAAACACCTGAGTTTGACTAACCCATATCTCATGACTGGCCTGTAGTGCTGGGAGCACCGTGTCCTGAATTTTCCAGGAAATGAGGCATGATCCATGCCATCACCCAGACACAAGCCCTCAGGAACAAGATATTAAACAGACTCTTAGGTTAACACACACTATATTTTAGTCACAAGTCGCTTCTGTATGATTATAATTAACCCAGACATTATGTATCTCTTTATTAATTCTTTGTAGAGTGGGGTTAGAATGCAATAATACCATAACACTTTGGATGAAAAATTATAATGTTCCACTTAAAATCTAATGTTCAAAGCTATCCCAGCATGATATCGAGAATGTCCAAAGAACAAAAATCTGACTTTTTGTACAAAGTTAACATGGTCATTGTCACAAATATACTCACATGTTGTTAGTGACCTTCAATCTTAAATATTCTTTTAAAGGTTAAAAAATGCAAAAACATTAAACTCCCACAGCATTTTGTCTTTGCTTTTATTTACCTTTTCAAAATTATAATTTCATACATAAGCGCCAAGTACAAACGGTATCTGCCTTTTGCAAACATGCTAAAATGCTAAAAATCTAATAAAACCAGCTGACAATAAAGACAGTGCTCTTTTATACATGAATGTAATCATTGTGTATTGCCCATTTTATTTTTGCCTCAAGTAAAAAATAAAAGGAAACAACATGCTAGCAGTCATAAAGGGGAAAATAATAATATTTCTCTCCCTTTGATGCTACCCACATGCTCAGGGGTCACATGTATATTTACAATAAAAAATCATTTTATTCTGCAAATATCTGGACATTCCTCATCGCTCATTTTACTGACAGCTAACGGTGACAGAACTCTAGCCATGATGAGTGGCAGACAGGAGACTGCTGGAAACTGTCGCCTATGCCCCAGAGAGCCACCAGACACAGTTTCCTATCAAATGGCCCAGAAGGAAGCCGAGTGTGTCAACATAGCACCACACACCTCACTCATCCGAGCGCTAATGGATGAAGATGCAGCAGTTGTCCTCAGAGAGGGAGAAAGTGGAAAACGCATAGCGAACATTAAACTCTGTTTCCCAGCAGGCCTGATTTTTCTGCTCCAAAACAATAACACTGAAGACAACAACACAAATCATTACTGACAGATAAGGTACCCAGGTGAGTTCTAATAAGAATCACCAACTTGATAGCAACCTTAATAATTACCTGAAACGACTTTAGTTATTTACAGCATCTGAATAGTTTTAGGTAGTTTCCACAATGAAGGTAAGTGAATCTAAGGAGAATTCCAGTTAGAGCTTGTACAACATCTATCTGTACTGCGTATCTGATGTAGCAGATAAGACGTTTGACAAATAGACTAAGACTCACAATCTAGGTGATGTCATTGGTTGCTTTGCTATGTTAGCGATACTTTTGTAAACTTCAGATCAGTAATGGGAAGTCTGAGTCATTTCCTTAAGTCGGATGTATCAAACAGTTCAATCAAGAATGATTCAGCGTTCCTTTATGTCCTCACATTGTTCCTGGTGTCCTTTATACAGCGTGCCTTCAATTTGTCTTCAATGGTACTGTTTATAATGGTTTTTATTTAAGTTTTATTAATCAATGTGTTTTATTGTAATTTCCCTGGTCAGTTTGTTAAAATCTATTACATTACAAAATAATTATTGCTTTTAAAAACAGAATTTTTAACAAAAGGTTATTTATAATCAACTTGACTTTGTATGTGTGTTGATAAAACTGTCATATAAAATCAAGTTCTTTAGATTTAATATTTCCCATTTCTGAGGATTGTCTGTTATTTTTAAACTCCAAAATGCTCACAGTATCAGCTTTTCCATCAGATATTGGCTTGTGTCCATAAGAGATGGTTCTTAGTTCAATGAGTCAGTGAGTTGCTAACAGTTGAGTCAGATGCAAACGTTTAAATTGGTTTTGTAAACCAGATCAAGTGATGCATTATAAAGATCCGACTTACAGGATTAATTTGATCACAAATCAGACGTTGCTACCTCAGATGGATGGGGGAATAAAAAATCAATAAAGTGTCAAGTAAGGCTTTACCAGTAAGAACCAGAATGGAATTTTCTGACAATGTCTTGGCATCTTTGAATTGGCTTCACTTGTGTGACTTAATTAGCAACCCAGGCCCAGCTGAATGAAGCAGATCTCTGGGACTTTCTGAGCAGAGGTGTGAAAATCTGGGTCAGTGGGGCTGGGAGAACATTGAGGTTTTCAGGCCAGGGGTCTCACATGCCTCCTCTCACACTATCAACCACTGACAGACTCCATGATAAGACAGGGACAATCCTTCTCCCTGCTTACTGCAGCTGGTCAGCTCAGTTAGCATTCTCATCAATTCTCTCTAATCCTGGTATTTAACTGTGTCCCCTGCCCTACCAGAGACCAGTCACATTCCTTTTGCTGGCACACTAGGACACTATATTTGAACATTGAGCAACTCCCACAGTGGCCTAGCGACAGTTTATACACTGGCAGCACCATGGGCAAAACTCCTTCTTGCTGGAGGGGCCGCACCAAGGAATGGTGCTAATTACACCCGTCACTTGTTCTTTTTCAAGCCACTTCTTATTCTTTCTCTCCTACCAACATTCTCAGTTTATCTTTCCACTTTTAGTTTCCCACCTAAGCTGAAGCTCTTTTCTATGCAATTATTATAAACAGCAACAGGAGCTTTCAAGAGCTTCAAGAACAATGGAGCGTTACACCTATTAGCTGCCCTTCTGCTTCAATCATAGTGCAAAAACTTATTGCATGTACCACAGGTTGCAACCTGAAAGTGATCCAACCAAATCCATATGCTTTAACAACAAGGGTCATTTCTGACACACAATTAGTAGCTGCGTACTAGACAAGAAGTAATTAACCGTAATGCCGCGTCGCCACATTCGTTCCAAATGGTTCCCCATCACTGGAGAAACATTTTTTCTCATTCCCAAGGTCACATGGATGAGATGGCCCACCATGCCACAGGAACCTGACAACAGGGTGCTGCAATTACCACTGTCCTTGATATTTAATGCGGAATGAGTGCGGTAACCTTTAGTGTTTGCTTGTGAGACCCCCCTTTCTCACCCACCTTCTCTTGCTCTCGCTTCTCTGTGGGGCGGTTAAAAAAAACAGAAGGATCACTTTGGAAAGACATGTGAAGTGTGTTTGCGTGCCAGGCAGTGCCGTGGGAGCAGGGAGCGTGTGTGCGCGCACATACACTTACAGACACTGCCAAATGGATGCATGTCAATGCTGTTTGGGTTGACAAGGGTCTCGCTTGTGGGCCGGAGGGTATGAAGAAGTGCAAAAGTAAAAATAGTTACTGTGCTCTGCTAACTCTGCACCAGTAAGGCAAAGAATCTGACACATTTTATGTCAAATGAGGAGAACATCTTTAGCTCGCTCAGCTAGAGTTCAGAGAATTCAGAGTACATACTCATGGCCTCAAGTAAAACTGTCCTAACATGGTATTGCTATAAAAAACACTATGGTATAACAATAGTAGGATTTGTCATTTGTAAAATCGACTACCAATTTTGCACTTGTTACCTGGTGATATTTAGTTAAATTATAAGTGTTGGCCATGACATTGTGTTTCTGTCAGCAATTACATTTAAATTCATGTAGTTACCTACATCATTTTGGCACTTTACCCACATCTACATAAAGCAATATACATAATGTAGAGGTAATTTTTGAAACTAATTATTAAACAGCTACCAGCTAATTAACATACATGAACCCAATCCAAAATAATTGTGTCGGCTGCCACAATAACAATGGCAAATGGAAATATACTCCAAAAAACAATCTCCAATAGAGATCTACATATCTTTATAGTTACAAACTGACAATCAAAAGCTTGTAAACTCTCATCCATCGTCACTGTTCTCAGTCAATGTCAGTCAATGCTCTGTTATGTACAGCTGAAAAATGCATTACGGGTATTACGGAAAATGATCTCCAGAAGGTCGAGCCTCTACAACACTGGAGTGTAAAATGGAATGCAGCGTGTTTGACAGCTGAAAGATCCGTCCCTCACACTTGTGCCTCTCTGGAGCGCCCTGCACATAACAGGTAGGAAAAATCACAATCCTACAGTGAAATAAGACATGGGTTATGTAACAGTGGCCTCCCATCTCTCGTCACCATATGTTATCTCTGTTTACTTTGTCTTCTCTGCATCCATGGATATGGAAAAGATACACAATGATGGATCCATGTTTTCTGAAATTCCTGGACGTTGTTTTCTTTATGGTTCATTGTAATCATATAGCCATGTGATTAATAACACCAGAAGTATATGTCTTACCTCTCTCACGCCATGTGTCAGTCAGGTAAACATCACAGGGTCTCTGAAAAAGTCTTGATTTAAAGTGTCATATGCACATGTTTTTAGATCACATTTTAGTAAAAAGCAAATGTGATCCAAAAAAGAAAAATTAAACAGTAATCATGATGTAATGTGCTAAAAATATGTGTGTAAGAATACACTACAGTAATTCAAAAGGACTCAGACTTGTTTTTTTTTAGTTTATCTCTTCCACTCATTTGCATTTGCTGTAATTTTTTAACAATGATTGAGGTCAACAGCATTGTTTATGTTCTGTCAACATCTTCAGCCATTGTCCATTGACGTCTTTGGGCTAGAATGGAGCTTTTGATTCTCTGCGATAAACTTTTGACCTCAGCGTGTTTTTTTCTGAAAAGCTGTTTGAATTCTCAGCATATAAGGAAGCACAACGTGGGAATACATTAGAGCTATTTGGCAGTAGAAATGTCAAATGCTACACTCTTTGCTCTGTCTAAATAGTTGTTTATCTTGTTATAGATGTGACATGCCAATAAAGTGAGGTGATGCAACAAAGTTGAACAGTGTTTAGCTTTATACAAATGAGCAGCAGTGTGATGCAATAACCATCAATGACAGAACACAGTGAAGACAGTGATTGGCTGTGTTGTGTATACAGCTGTGTACAGCAGTTGAATAGAAATGCATACTGGTGATCAGTACAGGGACTTGTGTCTTCAGTTATTTACTAGGTGTTCATGCAATTACTATTGCAAACAACAAACCTAAGGGAACAAATTACTGTATTATTTTGCAATCAATGCAAACTTGGCCAGTTTTAGCAGCCAGATTATTGGTCTAATAGGAGACTCCATGAAATGAGAAATTAGTGTGAAATATGTAGACTGTCATTTTCGCAGCGCTTGTGTGTGCCGCCACTACAAGAAAACCAGCACAGACCTGCTTCTTGAATATTACAACAAATGTGTTGCTGTATTTAGTCCAATGTCAGGTTGCGCATCTGTCAGGTGTTTGTAATTCATGGTATTTGGGATCAGAAATGCCATGATAATGCCTAAACTGCCACCATTTCCTGACATGCAGGCACCCTGCAACGAAATGAATCCCTCCTATCCGAGCTATTTTCAGGAATTCCATGATGTGAGCATGTCAGGCTAAATCATGTCCTCTGGAGAGAGGCAGAGACTGGTGATATTTTGTACGTTGAGCTTCATTATAGGTGATTCTTGCTGTAGGCACCCGCCATGCATGTTCATAAGTGTGGATCTTACCAGAGCTTTGATGAAAGATCATTAGCACCGGGTCATGACTGATGCTACAACAGTCCCCCTGCTCTCAGAGGTGCTACTAAGATACATTTTTCCTTAATATGTTTTCCCCCCATTCCTGATAAAAAGACGTGAAGTATCGCGTCAGATAGTGAGTGGTACAGAAAAGATGAGGTGATTGCTGGTTGCCACTTCACTCAACTGCTTTTTAATTTTTACTGTCACCCGGGGGACAAAAAACGAAAATGTTGTCTCGCAAATGACTTCTGTAAAGGAGCTGGAAATAACAGAAGTGTGGGTGAGATTCGCTGGCAGATATTTCAGAACAAATCACCTGCATAGAGCGCGTCTCACACTTTAATGGAAATCCATATTCATCTTGGTCTCTATTCATCCCACGAGGCCGCGGATCTGGATGATTCCATATCGTCTTATCCGCATTCTGGAAAAAGGATGGAAGGATGCTGCTGCATCATATTGCATCGTCATGGAAACATCATGAGGCACATTATGTTGTTATTAATGACGAGGCATGTACCTGTATGAATATGTAAATAAGCCCGGTGCATATGGTTTTCATATAAACTGGATTGATCCCAATCTCCTATGTCTGGTTTGACTGATGATGCCGTCAGTGTTATTTAATATGCCTGAAGTCTGTTCCTCTCTTTAATAATGCTTGAGCATTTACAAAGTCATTTGCTTTGACTCTAATTATTAGTAGGCAAACCATGTTTTTCCTGTGACAGTCATTGAAACGACTCCTTTGTGCTGAAAATAAAAACAAGCACAAACAAAAATGCCCTACTTTCTGCCAGAAGTTTGCAAGTGTTTACTTGCTTCTGCTGTCCTTTTTTAAAGGGCACCTTCACTGGTGATGTAGTGAAAAAACATGGGGACGTACACATATGATGGCGTTTGCGATAGAAGAAATGAAATATTACAGTGAGAAAGATCATATTTATTAAATCCTCTTGGCCAGGGCTGGACCCTCGCCAACTGTTGCTGTTCACTTCCTATCACCCGTAACGAGTCTGCGGCGGATGAATGAGCACGCGAGACGTTTGAAAAGATAAAACCTGATTGCATATTAAGAGAGCATGAGGGACATAATATTAAAACCAGAAGCAATCTCTGTATCATCTAAAACACAGGGAGCTTTCCCCACCCTCTTATAGTGGATTATAGTGTGCATACTGACTTGGAATTGTTGTGTGGGATCACCTACACTTTTAAAGGGGAAACTATTTATGTGTGTTTTTAAAGGGCAACTCTGTTTGAAATTGCACAACATTGCTTCACAGGCGATTAAACTTTGTTTCCAAAACATTCCCTCAGTCTGCATTGGTCAACAACAAATAATCTACCTTCCAAATCATACCATTTTTGTAAGAGATTTAAATTTAGCTATATTTAAATTTAGCAATGTTTATACATAAACTGCCTAAATATATTGAAAACTTTACCATACAGGTAAAATGTATGTATGCGGTTTCTGCCCCAGTGGCACCAAATGGAATAGAAACAATGATGGCATGACATTGGCTTAACCAATGTTGCTGTGTCAGGTAGGTTGTAATGCTTAAACAAATACAGCAATATTTTAATAACACTTATTTTAATAGCTTTTAAATAAATAAATATAAGTTTGTGTCTATTGCCATATATTAGGTTTCATGCCTAACAGACATCCCGTTTTGTTCTAGAGGTTCATTATATAACTTTCAGATTTAAACGATATCAGCCTTTCATATCTTCAGTGCAGTTTGCTGTTTAGTGTCTTGAGTGCAACTACTGTAACTACTTCTTTTGTTTCATAAGCACCACATATGGTCTAATAGTCTTACAGTTTAATTAAAGGCTTTTCATTGAGACGGAACTGCAGTTTTTACTGTCTCATGCCAAGCCAGTAATGAGGATCATCTCCATGCGGTCGCAGCGTGGGCCATGCATCAGCTGAGAATCATATTTGTTCAGGGTTGTTATATATTTTGGTAAACAAAATGCATCTAAGGGTCTGAGCAATGCTTGCAGCAAGGAACATTAATTTGCCATCGTCTCTTTGCATGCCTGAGTGCAGCTGAGAGCTCTCCCTGTAAACTGGCCTGTGAAGTATCAACGGTTGTTAGAGTTCAGTCACAAAAGATCTGTTCTCTGTAATGTCCGCTGAAATGTTTTCCTTCAATCTACTTATCTCTTGTGGCTTGTGATGTTACGATGACTTTACACATTCTTTTAGTATTCCGAGGAATTGCAACAAATCACAGTTCTCAGGAAGTCAAGCTGTGTTTTTAAAAAGCATGACTGACAAATGACACATGGATTTATTTGGAGCCCTATTCATCTGAATAATACTGTGTTTGTAAGCCATAATTTGCTCAAAGCATGCTTTTACAATTTGGATCATGGCCAAAGCTTTGAAGTTAACTTACATCATACAGTTTCCAACTGCAACAACTGTTTTGTGCTGGTCTTTAGTTGCATCAGCACTATGGCTTTCTCATGAAAAACATTGAGGTTGCTGGGAGTAGGGACCAGAACATCTCAGAGACCATAAATAATCACCTAGCCACACCTGAGGCCCCACCCATAAGAACCTAGCAACCACATCATGTTGATGTGCAACTTAAAACCCCTTAACAGCATAGCAACGCCCTGGCATCTACCTACAACACCTCCTGCAGTTGTTACTTTTGAATGAGCAACGCCACTCACACTTTCTTAGGAATATGTATAAATCTTGTTTCTATAGTGTGGTGTGTTTTTTAACTGTGTGGTTTCTTACCAGACACAGAGCAACTTTAGACATACTTAGTAAGGAAGATAAGGTAAAATGCGACTCTTGGGATATTTGTCATATTCTTTTAGTGGGAAGCACCCTGCTCACTTCAGCCCAGTACTAGACTGGAGTGGTCGCACCACCACAGCGATTATCTTAGGGACAGCTGAGAGTGTTAATCTTTTTAAGGGTTTGTGAAAAGTACATTACTGCTGTCTGTGTGGGGGGTCTCATTTTTCTCATGGCTGTTGCTAACAGCCCTTCTCTGGAGGCTTATGCTTGTAGTCACTGAGCTAAAACTGTCTACAAAGCTCTCTCTCATCTCAACTCTCTCCCCCTGTTTCTCTCTCTCTCTCGCTCTGTCACACACAAAACGTTTCACAAGACACTGTCATCTGATGTTTTTTATTCTCCAGAAAAACACCATTTTTTCTGTGATTTTGTTGGAACCCAAGAAAACTCACTATCAAATATGACTCTCACACTTTGGGAGCCTCGCTCAGGGCAATCAGTATTGGGACTAACTAATTAAAATGTATTGATGCCAATAACTTGACAGAATGTGACAGAACATTGTGCATTTGCTTGCAATAAACAATCCCATTTTACAGTGATTCTGTGCAGAATTACAAAAAAATATGAGCTACTGTAAACACTGAAAGTGTACATGAAAGTATGATTTTAGAAATACAGACAGGAGTTACTTTGGATTGGCCATGAAAGACCGTGTCCATTTTCATTTGTCTGTCACATCGTCAAGGTTTTGATGTCCTGTGGCGATCAGGGGAGCTCATTGTCTCGTTAACATTAATGTTTGTCTGTCAGAGAGGCTGTGAAGTCTTCAATAAACACCCAACACACACAGACACACACATGCAAGATGCATCATATGATTTATTGTTTGCTCAAGTGAGAAAGACACAATGTTATCAGCTCACCCGGTTATTGTCTTGCCTTACTTCTTATACTGCTATTTACAAGAGACAGTCTAGTTTTTTTCTTAAAGGGGGTGTGTGTATTTTTATAGATGTAAAAATACCCTGTGCAGGCATAATACAAAGAGTCTGATAATATGATTGTCAGTTGATAATATTTGAATGTAAACACAGGGGCTGTGTTGTGTTTGAGCTCAATATATAAACACTGGCTCAACCAACAGAGACTATCTTTGGGTTTGGCCAATAGAAGACAGGGGAGTGTTATTATTTTTAGAATACTGTTTCGTTTGGTTTAGAATGTCCACATTTCATTTCTTTATTATTTTATTATTGTTACAAAAACACTAAAGTGCCCTCCAACAGTGTGGAAAAATCTTCTTATTTTCATGTACAACATTGTTTTTAATATTCTTTTTCATTGCACACTTAATATTGTTTTGTAGTAAACATTATAAAAGTAGGAGAACCATGTGTCCTGGTCTTTCTTTAAATAGCTGCTAGAGCTAGAAAAGAGAAAGAGAGAGAGACTCTCAGTGCCTGTTCGCTGTGCTCAGAGTTTCCTGTTTGCAGTCAATAAACAGGATATTACAGTGTCATAATAGACGTCACAGCTATACACAGGGCACACATGCTAATGTGTTTAGCAAACAGACTTTAATACAAATATCCACATTTTTAGTACTATTGTTTGAACACTTCTTGATAAATACTGTGTGCATTCCTGTAAGGGTATGTTAAATGGCATAAATGTTTAAACATATACATATGTAGGAACATCTAGCAATAAACAGCAAGAAAATGTTTCTAATTAAAAGAAATTTGTGTTTGCATGTGTGTTTTGATTTTCTGTAACGCTTTAAAAGTTAATCTTGTGACCAAATGTACACAGTAAATCAAAGTCTATCCCTTTAATTCTCTTTCAGTTGGCTGATGACCACAACATTTCTCCACCCACATTTTTGGTTCCTCTGTAAGACAATGAGTCCCATGTGCCCCTCTCCCAAAGTGGGACCTATCCACCACTGGCACTAGCAAACAACTTCATCCTCTCTCCTGCCAGAGGTTCAGCCCACATCCTTCCTCTTTACTATGATTTTTCCCATCCTTCTCGTGTATCCTGCCTGCTGCATGCCTCTCAGCTCTGGAGACAAACTTCCTTGATCTCCTGTCCAGAGTTACCGCCCATTCGCACCCATGGTGCACACTGTCAGGAAGTTGCACCTGCCTGAAACAGCCCAGCTTCCTGCCTATTGACTTCAATCTCCCTTAAATTTAAAGGTCTATGGATGATAACATATTCCCTGGTATTTGTGTTTTTAAAATCCTTATTTGTCAAACTAAGTTTCTGTGTGATTTTATTTAATTTAAAAAATGTACTTTCTTACATTTTTGACAGGTACCCAATTTCAGATGTCCAAGTACGTTTTGCCCCCATAATTCAAATCTTTGACTAATTTAATCAACCTTTCCTTTTTCAGGGTAAACATTTCAATCTAGGGCTTTGCAATGTCTAAACGGAGCTTCAGAATACGGAATGAAAAATCACAATAAATATTTGATGGGTATGAAACAAACATTTCAATATCCCAGACATTCAATATGTGTGTCAGTGTCACATGCCTCACATTTTTAAAATGTCGGATTTTTGTCATGCTGTCCCAGTGTATAACATCTCTGTGTCCTTTAGAAGATCACCCATATATTGATAATCCTGTGCCCACAGATTTGCTTCCCCCTTTGAGACCTGCCTACACATGCAGTCTATCATAACCTTTGACCTTTCTAGACCCTAACAAATTATTTGTATTTTTTGCTGAGTCTGACACACACATACATTAACACAAACCAAGTGGTGTTTTTGTATGGCCTAAACTTTGTCATGTGATTGGCTCATTTCTGACTACGCTGAACAGGATCAAATTAACTGATGATCATCAGTTGAGTCTGACTCATCTCTCTCTCTCTCTCTCTCTCTCTCTCTATCTCTCTCTCTCTATCTCTCTCACTAACATATCTAACATCTGCCTCTAATTACAGCAACAGATGAGCTTTGGTGACTCTTTCTGAGAACTCACCAATACTAACATTGATGCTCTTGTTTGCTATTGTGGTCAATCATTTCAAAATGACTGGCTAGCACAAGAAGTTTTCATAAACTGATAATTTATACATACCATGCATTCAGCATTGTGAGCAGGGCATAGGGTTTCGACGTGTTAAAATGTAGACATTTTTTCAAGACAAAATTTCTAAGAGCTCCAAGGTCAGGTGATTATATAAATTCCTGACACCACCTTATTTCGTGATTTTCACCTTAATTTTTAAAAACATCATGTATAAAGGGAGGGTATGCAATTTCAGATACCATTCAAAAGCATAATGCATGAACATAGTTTGACAGGCAGGTAGGACATCCTCACAGAGATCAATCTAGATTACAACACAACAAACTGACCAATGGGCAAAAGTGTGTAATGTACATATGGTTCCATTAATTATCATATAAATATTGTGAGGATTACCTCCACCTGTCTTCCAGGACTCTACACCCTGTGTAAAATATTTATTGTTTTTGTATGACTTTTTCTTTAATGTAAGGCAGGCTGCTTATTTCAGGCTTGTTTTGTCAGACTACGTTTTTGGTTTAATAATGAAATCTGACAACAGTAACATTTGTGTATTCTGTAATCAACACCATGAGGAAATCATAACTTTGTATTCACAGATGATTATGTGAAAAAATATGTATTTCAAGTCATGGATATAAATTAACCAAATGATGATAAAACACAGCCTTGCGTTTATGTTTTATGCAAAAGAATTATGGTAAACAAGGCAAAATTACAAGCTGTCACAAATAATTCAGGGATTGGTTGAATTTGCATTAATTTTTGCGATTGCAATGTCCTGAAGGGACCGACAAACAAACATCTCCTGCTGTTGTCATAGTGGCGTTACCAGGATACCAAACAATGTGCTATCGAAACCTGATAACAGGAAATGATTTGACTCTGTTTCATCTGTTTCCTTTAATGTGAAACCTGAAATGGCCCAGCAAAGAAGCATGCACACTGCATTAATGGAAATCATTATGCGACGTGTGAATCTGTATCAGAACAAACACTTTAACGTTAGCGCTAATCACAAAGACGAGGTCTCACACACAGCAGGGGCGGCCAAACTTTCTGACAGCGGACCGCATGCTTGATGAAAAATTGAGCCTCGAGGAGGCTGGTCTATTTTGCCAACAAGCGAGCAATCCATCAATTAAAACTTGGTGAAACATCCTCCTTTATTCAATTTTTTGATGCATATAAAAAATATTGTCTAAGATTTAATTTCCACTAGAACTCTGGAGGCCCAAAATGCATTCTGACACTTAAGCCATGTTTAAAAATGTATGAACAATGTCATTGCATTAGATAACAAATTATAAAAGCAAGTCTCTCTTTCTCTCTCTAACTTTATACACACACACACAATGCCTGTTTGTGATATAATGTTGACAGAAATGCTGCTCAGGGAGAATGACTGCTGTCATACACATGGAGGGCGTCACAGAGGGTATATGTTTTATAAGGGAGGATGGATCTGATAAGCTTGGCTGACAGGGTGCCGATCTTGAGCGTAGAGGTCAGATGTGGTGACATCCAGGGGAATATATGCAGATGTATGCCATGTCAAAGTCAGAAAGGCTCAATATGGAAGATAAGATTTTCAGCCTGAGACCAACCAGGAGAACCTCAAAAAGACCTCAGGAAGAATGTGAAGGCTATCACACACTCTAACTCTCCTGCACACACAGTAGCAAACTACAGTCAGATACCAAATGACTGCTGTAAAACAATATTCATGCTGCTCTATTCCAAACATCTGAAGCTCCAGGGGCTCTCAAACTCAAACTAGAGCAAAATAGTTTGTATGACTCACACACTATTAACAGAACTAAATTACATTTGCTTTGTTCAAAAAATTTCCTGTTTTTCTCAAAACTCATTTACATTTATGCATTACTGGCCTTTATGTATGCATCATTTTTGTTGTCGTCAAATACAATTTGTCATCGCCTGTCTTGTAACCAGACATGATACAGAGTTTAAATACGTGTTAATGAGATTTTAGTCTGTTTTTCACACAAAGCTATCTCATAGTTTCAGGACATTTGGACTGTCTAGTGGTTTCAAAGAATAACTTGTTGTTTCTGGTAGTTAAAATGGTTGTTTTATAGAGCTGTAATTTTTGAAGTAAACAATCCTCACTGTAAGCGTTGCAATTCTTTCAAACAATACCATCTCATACCATGTTTTTACACTGTATGTAAGAATCTTGTATACAGGCCTGGATCTGCCTCAGAGTATCAACATACCTGCTACTCAGGCTTCTGTAGTTACTACAAAGAGATCAGTCTTACTGTCAGTATTAATCTCTGTTACACAATCTGTTCTGCACAGTTTTATCTCAGTGCAACGTTCAGGTCTCCCGCAAATGTTTGTATGACTTCTCCTCAATCACTCACACTGCGAGATTCTTACTAGTGTAGATAAAGGCCCACTAGAGATTGTTACTATGGTGTCTGACTTTTAAATAATTTGTAGCATTTGGCCCTGAAAGAGAAGCATATCCCCCTACCATGGGAGGATTTCAAAAGCAGAGTAATGTTGCCAGAAATCATGGCAGGAATTTGGCTGCAGGGCAGATGGGTATCCTTTCAGAGTGAAGGTGGAATCTGTCTCGTGAGACATTGCTGTGCCAATTTTATAAAAACAGAGAGAAAGACAATGGTCGAGAGATATATAAAGCAAAGCCTACAGAGAGAGAGAAGTGTAAATGTAAACAAATAGCGATAAATCGTGAAAGGAGCGTGGTGTCGTTTGTTTACCGTTTAGGAGTACAGAGAATGGGTTTGCCACTGAGGAATACATCACGTCTATGTGATGTTTGCTGAAGCAAACAAACAAACTATTGTTTTTTGTCACTTTTTGAGTCTACAGCTAAAACATTCACACACAAGCCTCTGAGTTAAGCTCTCAGCACGACAAATACATGCTGTTTTCCAAGGAAAGAAATTGTTCACCAAAAAAACTGAAAGATTCTGGCATTGTTTACTCACCCTCATGCTGTTCCAAACTAGTATGACTTTTTTCCATGGAATGTTATGAGAATTGGCCATGATATTTATCAAAATATCTAAGTCAAAGGTTAAAAGCTATCACATGATAGCTTATAGCATATAAATAATTTTTTGGCAGTTTTTTTTTGTTTAGTGTTTTTGTCAGCCTGTGGAGCCTGTGGTTATGGTGCGCTTTTACATCAGTAGGGCTATTTCACGTTGGTGTTTTACAGGATTAAAACAGTTAGGTTGTGTAAATGAGAAAATAATAATATTATTGTTATTTTGGGTCAACTGTTCCTTTAAATATATCTCAGGATACATGCATGTATAACATTTGCTAAGTGTTTACATAATCACCAGTATAAACATATGTGCTAATACAGTCTTGAATTGTCGTATGGTAATTGATTTAAGGCCAAATTTGTAAGTAAATATGCCAATTACAAACACTAAAACATGATCTACTACTGCATAGGGTGTCTTTCCACAAGCATTTGACATTTTCTGATAAACATGATGGTATTTGGAAGAAAAAGAGAAAAAGAAGACAGAATCAAAACAGATTTAAGCATTTCCCTGATTCCCAAACAAGACATATAATACGCATAAAAAACTATACATATAAATTTATGGTATAAGCCTCACAAACAACCAATTAAAGTACCAGTAAAGCATCAGCACAAATAAATGTGTTTATAATAAATAATATTTATTTAGTATGGATCATTTAGTACATTTCTGAGAGTTGCAATGTTGCTATTGCTAACATGGTAGTCTGCATGTTGAGATTTTTTAGCATGTTTCTCTGTGGTTAATAAACTGTTACAGGTGGCTGCATGGGTACTTGGAGTGCTCATTCAAATGTTTATGATATTTTGAATCACTACTTAAATGTAAGTCTATAGGATTTTAAAGACTTCTGTAGATTCTATAGACCACTGTATGTCCCAGGCAGAAACTGAGTATTTGATTTTTCAGAAAGGTAATATCACACCTCTTAACACAGCACATAATGTCTGTAGTTGGATGAGGTACGTGCCAGAGTTTAAAACTTAGGGTTTGTATCAAAACCTCTAACCACAAGTATGAGCAACAGAGATTCTATACTGATAATATATGCTGCACTGTTGGCTCAAAATTATCCCACGGGAAGTACGTGCAGCATTCAGACTGCATATGGTGCTGGGGTGGTGGACATATTAGTTAAGGGAACTGCGTGGGTTGTTGAATCACTTGCCGGGATGGGGGAGGGGGTCTCAGAATGTGCCGCATGTTCACACATGTTCTCAACTGTACTGTTTGTTACAGAGTCAGTTCTCCTAAATGCAAATCAATGTTTCACTGAGCTAATGATCTTTGTGCAGAGCAGATCTTGCCGTGGCGTCTCCTGTACTCCAAACAGCTCTCCAGAAAAGGTGTTTATATGTAATTACAGATGTTGAAAGTACAACCTTAGAGAACCTTTTGCAATTTATCAGAGGTAATAGGGAGTTCACAGTTCTGTAGTGAAATAAACTGCTTTAAATTTTCGTGACCCAGTTACGTCAGCATGCGGCCAATCAATTCTACAACATTGTAGAGAGAATTTTGCAGATTGGCCTTGTATATGTTTTGGGTCTTTCATTGTGAGTATGTGACCCACATGGGCAAATACAGCCCACTCAGATCCTTTTGCACGCAGTTTCTATTAACACTTTCAATCAGAAACACATTTGACCAGATTTACGGCAAGCCTTCCAACATCATTCTGAACACACACACTTGATATTAAGCTCCTGTCCGTTCTTGTCCTTCCCTAAGCCTGAACCTCCCATGGGACTGACGCTTTTTTGTCAGATAACTGGGTTTTCAGTATGCGGTGACTTCTCAAGGTTAATCACTCCCAACATTTCTTCCTTGCACTGTAAGCTTTGTAAAATCTGTCATTATGCAAGTCATTGTCATAATCGAGGCAGTGAAAGAAGGCAAACTGGGCTCCGTGCTGTTTCTCTCTCAATAACTCCTGACGTCCAGGAAATGTTCAAGGCGCTACATCTTGTATCAATCCACCTGGAGTCTCTTTGGTAAATTAAAGAAACATTTCACTCAAATCTAATATTTCTGTTGCTATTCACTCTTGCAGGCAGTTATTTCATTCTCTGGGATAAAAAAGTTGCAAACAAATAATTTAATGGCTTTGAGTAAAAAGGAAGAGTTTAGATGGTGTTTTGTTAGTCATTGTTTTTAATTGTTTTGAAGGTTGAGTGCAGTCTGTTAAGAGTTTAAAAGTCATGTTTACATTATTGGTAATGGTAAAACTTTTATTAAAAAATAAAAAAATTAATAGGTGTCTTTTATGACACTAACTTTGTCATGATTGAGTGATCTAATGATTGTAATGACTATCCTTTTAAAGGAAAAAAAACTATTTAAATGACTTTATCATAAATGGGTAAATCATTAAAAAAAAGAAAATTTTTAGTTGCAGCCATGCTGAACTCATCTTCACCCAGTTCAGCTGTCCAATGCAGACATTGTTATGTTTGGAAGCAGTGCTTGTGTTTCTGCTGCTGAATATGAATGAAAGTCTGGAGTAATGTTTAATCACTACAGCTGAGCGGGGCCAGCAAATTCAAAACACAGCCATATATAAAAAAAATACAGTGAGTAAAACTGAACATCAGTGAGTAAGTGCAAGTTTACAGTAATGCTGTTGTAAATTGATTTTTATGCATTTTTAACCGTTTAGTTTTATTGATAAACAAATGAACAATTTAGGCATGTGATGTGCATACTATCACAACAGTGTGCGTTTTACTTAACATAGCTTTAAAGAAGTTTATAATATGTTGTCAAGTATTAGCTTCATATGTAAAGCACATGCATATGGTAACATTCAGTGTTCCAAAATACAGGTGAAGTTCAGGGCAAATCATAAATTCTTCCTCTTATATAACATCCATAAAGTTTAAACTTTACCATCTGGTCTGCAGCAATATAAATAAAATTTACAACTTGCCCCAGATTAAACAGAAGTTGTCTGTAAACAGATTATTTTTGTTCCAATGTGACTGAACCACAGATTCCTTCTTTTGCTAATTATGTAACATTTCACTGTGTTCTGTGCTTTCAGTGGAATCCTATTTAGAATAGTCAGAAACTATGTGTGAATTAGGAACAGATACATTGGGCGATCATGAGAGATGAATGCTTATTAGACTTAAACACGGGATAATAGTGGTTTTAGAGCTGCTGTAATTTGTCACTTTTGTTTGTTCTCTTGATAGTAAAGTACACAAGCAAGGACAAGCAAAGATTGAACGCTAACACTAGGGGTTATGAAAAAGAGAACGCCTCCCATTATCAATCATTTTAAACGCTGTCAAGAGAGTGATTGTATGTAGTGAGTTAAAACATATTCAAGAGGATGGGCTCCTGTATAGCCAAAAACATCAGTATAAATACATCTGCCATGGTCGGTTCCCCAAACTTGCATGTGTTAGTTTAGGCACTGATTGAGCTGGTAATACATCGGATGATTGACAAAAAGGAAGAAAACTGAAGCATTTATGAACCACTTAGTGTTCCACGTTACGCATGTTGACCGGACAAAGCCTAAACAGATGCTACAGTGTCGTACGAGGCAACAACACCATGTGATACTGCTGTGTGTGCATGTTTCTGATATCACACACTAATGCCCAGAGGTTTATTCTTATTTAAATACAAGAATAAAATTATGTGAATTATAACTTTTTAGAAGTGTTATGATGCTAATATAAAAATGAAGTGATGTGAAAATTATATAATTGTTATATTGCAATACTCCTTCAGCCAATAATTGTGCTCCTAATACACTTTGACATGTTATTAATTTGGTTACCAGGGAGATGAGAGTGTTGGTGAGGAGCATGTTGATATGAAATATGTGTGTGATGTGTGAAGAAAATAACCTGAACAAAAAATGACTTTTGAACACAAATGTGTTATTTTAAATCAAGCTGTAAGTTTATACCCTTATAAAAAGTGTAAAAATATTATTCCATTGTAAGTATTTAGGATTTTTTAATTGACAGTTTTGAAATTAGACTTTGTGACAAAATGTTTGTTTTATACCAACAATTTCCTGCATCATCATTTACAACAGAATCTCATTGATGATCTTTGTGCAAATACACAAATTGTAAAGGGATGGAAATGCTGCAAGAGGTAGAATGTTCATGTCCTGTGAATTGTCAAGAGAGTTCAGTTGAGAAGATTTAATGGTGTTCTTAGTTTCGTTTTAAAGTGTCAACCTTGAAGATGTTTCTTTTTTCACAAAAGGTCTCGTGGGAGAAACAGAAAAATCTGAACTGTAAAAATACAAGTGTGGAGCTTCATTCTTCATTCAGCTTCATAGGTACAGACCTATGTGCCCTCCAGAAGCCTGCGTTCAACTAGTGAGCAACACCTTGTGGTGCCACACCACAGAGGCAAGAAATCGCTGGCCCGAACCTTCTCCTGGATTGTTCCCTCCTGGTGGAATGACCTTCCAGTCTCTATCAGAACAGCTGATTTACTATCCATCTTCAAGAAAAGACTAAAGACTCACCTCTTTAGACTATACCTCCCCAATTAAATACAACTACTGCTACTAACACTTCTCTCTTTTTCCTCCTCTTTTCTTCCTTACCTCTCTTTATTGTCTCTTTAAAAAAAAAGGATGGGGTGGGACAACTGCACTTGTTTACTTACGCTATACTAGTCTAGGGAAAATGGTACCATGCTTATAAGATTGTTGTTGTTCTTTTTCAGTTGGTGCACTGTTTCTATTGTTCCTTCAATTGTACGTCGGTTTGGATAGAAGCGTCTGCTAAATGCGTAAATGTAAATTCTGTAACTAAGGTAAGAGCACGTTTTGGACACATATGAACCATATGTAGTTTCAAGGTCTTTTCTCAGGAGAAACTGAGATGAATGGGACTTAAATTTCCATTTGCTCTCCATATAATCTCATTTCACTGACATTAAAATGAACTCATCTGTAATTTTTCATTCCTATGGTGCTGTGGAAAAGCACACAAAACTACCCAACACGTCTTAAGTAACATATTGGGTTTATTTTTCGTGTCAGGTTAAAAAGTGGTAGTTGTGTTTTCTTCTCAACGGTCAGTAAAGTATTTGATTTTTATGGGAAATTAACTTACCTATGATTTAAGAATACTAGATGATCGCAAAACTGTTGTGGTGTGGCCCTCTGATAATGGAGTCTGTGCAAACACAGGCTTGCAAATTAAATGAGTCTCGTAAGAGATTTTATGGCCAATGTTTCCGTGGTTGGGACAGCATGACATTATTCAGTACAAATGAAGCAGGCAGGGGGATATTGCTTGTAACATGAGACAGAAAACAGCTGCAATCTCCCAGCACTCTTACTGAATAAATTATGTTTGTAAGAACAAAGCCTGCCAATGGTTTCAGAATCTCTTTTTAATGCAGCGAGACCTGAGAGTGGGACAGCCTGTTTATATAAAATACAGCTTAAAATTTTCCACCACGAAGGCCCTCGGCCACCAGGGCAAATGTTTTAAATTCTTTTGGTTCATTTCTTTTTACAAGAAAACAGGTGCACAACTCTGAATCTCTGAATCAACATCAGTTCATGTTTAACAAACACTTCTTTAGCATTTACATTTGAAATGTACAAACAACAACATATTGATGTGAGGTTGCTGCAAAAATGTTCTTCGTTAAAAAAAAATATGTACACAAGTAGTTTGTGCTGTGGTGCAGTGGTTATTGTGCATGCATTTATGACACATTGAGCTAGGCTGCATGTCAGGTTCATATTAGTTCAGCTTATGTTCCATTTATGACTGTTAACCAAGTGGTTTCCCCCCATTCGCCATTGGTTGGACAAACGTGTATTCCCGCCTCCAAAATCATGCCAAACTCTGCCATACAAAAGACTACCAAACAGTCTATAGTTGTCCATGTGTATTATTATGGAAAATGCAACAACAGCTTCCAGTGCAACACAATAGGAGTGCAGTGCAGCATGGACATTTTTTTTGACAGGAAACCTGTACATTACTAAGTATATTACAACACTAGGATGTCCTAAAACCTTTATGTTCTCATGGTAATAAACCGTTACAGAATTCCATCCAGAAATGTATGTTTGCAAACACATGAAGTGTAGCCAGGGCTTGAATAACAAACTCTTTGGCTTTTTAATAATTCCCTCATGCTTGACAATGGTGAATGTCAACATTCCCTGGAAAACTCTGGGAGCTGTTGTCATAGTTCAACAGCTCCCATCATGTGATATTTTTTCAAAACAGGAAAACTTTACTTAAGAAAAAAAGAACATCAAAGCAACAGAGGATTTAGCAATAGAGAAAATTACTGCACTTTCCCATTCCATTGTCTACATAAGCATATGGACGTCTTAAGAAAAGGTCATGGAATACAACAATGTTCTATTGCAGTAGCCTTGTTTTGCTGTTTGCTGCACTAAAGCCATTCACTGTATGTCTTTTGAGTTTAAAAAAGCTTTGTTTATGGTAATGACTGAGGAAAAGCTAGCTTGCTTTAGGCTGGATAGTAATACCTGACCATCCCTTTACCTTTTTAATCAGGCCAGAGTCTTACAAAGGTCATTGCAATGCTTCTGAAATATAGTGTTCAAATGTTATCCCTTGTTTGGAATAGCAAAGGCCTTCACTTAAAACATTTGCCTTTGCACAATTTTTTCTTACAAGCCTGGCCATTAACCTTTGCAAAAATCGAGTTTGGATTTGATAAACAGGGCAGCATAATGTTCCTTGGCCTCCAAAAGTGGATTAGTTTTTTTTTAACTTAGCCCTTTATCAACAAGGATGGGAAATACAGAGAATAAACTAGGCAGACAGAATGAGGTAAACAGTATATGGGTCAGGAAAACATGGTTTCCGCTCATTATTTAACATGGCTTCACTGCTACTCCCTACTCGATCTGTTTGCGTCTTATTGACGGCATATATTACAGATGGAGGCAGCTGTTCCTACAGAGCTCCTCATTACAAGCCAGTCTTCCTCCAAGTGGGATTGGCCATATCGATCCTTCAGATAACAAGCAAGTGCACCACCTTTCCTTTAAACCCAAAAAGTGGCTCATTTTCCAAGTGAAGCTTTGTCAGATCAAGGCGCATTCAATTCCTGAAGTTCAAACTACAGAGTGGAACGCTTTGAGAATAATCATTACGATGTATAGAATGAAAAGTCAGTAATTGCGATTGTAACTCGGTCTCTGGTTGCCCTGAGTTAGATGAACTGGAATCTATTGTTGAATCAACAATGAGCAAACAGTAAGTTCTTCTCAGGTTCCTCTCAAGTGAAAATATTCACGTACTGCTCATTGCGATGCATGGGATGAATTAAATTAACTTCTTGCTATGCTTGTTATGTGGTTGTGTAATTGCAAAACCAAGTTATCATTCATATTAAAGGCCCTGCAGTTAAAAAAGACTGACAAAAATGCATTTCTCCCTTTTGATAAAGAAGATTTAATGAGCACTCATTTGACCATTGGATTTTAGCCAAACGATGGATCATAGACTGCCTATAGTGGATCCGTTTGTCTGTGTCGCATAAAAATGCATGTAACGCTTCAATATGCTTTTAAAACCCTCTTTCAGAGCAAGTCTCTATTTTGATTGCCACTATTCAGCACCACCTCAATATGCATATATGTATGGAGGTTATAGAACGCTATCACTCACAATCATTCTTCCGAGGATTCATAATGCAATTACCTCTTATACAGCGCTCTGGCAATAAAGCAGAAATATTCATGCAAATCACACAATTCATCTCAGACACATTCAGCCATTTGAGAGCCGTCAAAATGCAGCGCCGTTTCCCCTAAAACAGGCCTCTGGCAGTGGAGTCTTTAAAATTGTCACGAATCACCAGCTATTCTCTTCTCTCAGAAAGACAATGTATATGGATCACAGACTATCTGGTCCACCTAAAAAACCCTGGTTGTATTGTTAAGGGTGCTGTTATTACATTCAGAGGCATAGCTCTGGAGAACAGATAAAGAATTGGGGCAGAGGAGGACAAGATGAAAGCAGAGAGCATGTCTCAGGGTCAGCTTTCAAAGTGGAGCACTTCACTTCAACATCATTAACACTTTAATCAGTGGGAATGGACTTATATATATAATGGACATATATACACACACACACACACATACACACACACATATATATATATATATATATATATACACAATATACATATATCACGACTTATGAAGTTAGACCTCAACAAAGTTCTTTAGAAAAGTGACATTAGTGGGTCACTGAAAAATTTTGATTCAATGGGTTTTGAGTGGAATGCAAACTTAACCTTTAAAGTGAGATGTAGGTACAGTTTATGTTCCATTCAAAGTCTCAAAGTCAGACATAAGATATTTATAACCATGTAAGCATTTTTATTTTATACTAGATGTTAAGTGTCACGATTACTTGACAGTTATCACTAAAAATAGGTGTTCTGAGAAATCACACATCTCTGTGACAGCCTCAGGCTCCTGTAAACTGTCAAGTGTCAAGGGAACAACAAGCTCTTTTTTAACTAATCAGAAAACTTAGCCTATCAGGAAGGCTCTCTGCCTGTCAGGACTTTTGCACTTTCTAGTTAGTTGACATGGGGTTTTGTGAGGGCATGTAGGTCTAGGTCAGAAGCTAGTAAAATGACTGGAAAAGCAACTTTTAATATCTCCAACTTCCCATCATTACCTGAGGTTTAGAATGCTCGCTTGACAAAGAATGCTAGCATTTGTTTTGCAGGTGAGAATAATTTACACAGTTTATACAGCTGCTTTTAAAAATGTTATCTAAACACGGTTTATAATCATATCATGTAGTTACTGCAACTCATTAATGCAACCTTTCCAATTAAAAGCTGATATTTTTGAAGTTATACATCCTATATGTTATTTTCTTTCTGTTAAATTTTGCCAGTAAATAAATTGTAAGTTCATATTTTTCAAGCTAAATAGAACAAAGCATTAGCAAAAGTACATTAGCAAAAGTATACAGGTTTGCATGCTAGTTCTGCAATCTTAGCAAGCAAATGCAATATATAGAAGTGATATTTTGATTCACAATGGAGACAATCCAGTCCTGGCCCAGGAGACTGCTAGCTAACTTCCTGCTGAAACTAGTGCATTACCTGCATTCAGCCATCATGAACTTGATGGGAACATTGATAAAGACACGCAAAGTCAGCAAAATCAGCTCACCTCATCCTCTCAGTGCACTTCATTACAAGCTCATGTTCACCATCATCAATTTTATAATCATTCTGACAAATTCCATTTGGTACGTCCGGTTTTTCGAAATGTTTAGATTGGCATATGCTGAATAATACTTTTAACAACATTGGAACCAAACCAAGATATATGCTATTGTCTGTCAGGCCCCATTTATTGGCAGTGAGAAAGTAGAAAGGGAGTGCTCATGTCATGATACTAATAGTACAAAATAATGTAAAACTAGTATACATGCATGTATCATATTTATTGACATGGTAACACTGTTTTCTTAAAGAAATAGTTCACCCAAAAACACAAACTGGGAATTACATTGTCAAGCTTTAAATTAAAAGTGGCCCATATGGCTCATGCTGTGTATCACAAGTTTTCTAAAGCCATATGACAGCAATGAGTCAAAAACAAACAAGTATTTGTTTACTGATAATGTTCCCCTCTGGAGCTGTTCTCACATTTCACGTGGGTTCATTTGATCTCTTTAACATTTCCTCTTTTCTTTCACAAGAAATAATATGGGGATGGAGTGACATTTTGTTTAGGTGAACTACCCCTTTAAATGTCACACAAGCAACCAAAAGGCCGCTCAGTGGGTCGAGCCACCATGCTAGCACACTTTGATCAATGTTCTCTTAGCTCAGGGCTGGAGTCCAAGTAAAAACAGCATGAAACATTTCAGAGCTGTAATACTTAACTGTGCTACCAGCTATTCCTGTTACAAGTTTGGCAGCTCTGAGTCCTTAAGCCACCTCCATTTTTGGCTTCAGATGCTTGTTCACCCACACCTCGACTGTTTTAAAGCTGGTCAATCAAAAGCAGACAGGGAATGTGCACCGACCACCCAACTGTGCAGAGAGGCAATTAAAGTGCCGCATTTTGTCACACCATCCTCTAATGCAGTCTGTAAAAAACATGTATGTGCCGAAATAAAAACCTTTGGTCCTGTTTCATTTGTTAGACTAATGTCTGGAAGGCAGGCATATGGTAGTCCGTGCCTTTCTGTCATTTACAATCAGGCATGTTATCCCAGACTGCCACTTTCCCGACAATATCCAAATAAATCATAGAGCAAAAATTCTTGACTCTATTCCTTATGTCTCCTTTAGGCTTACGATATATCGTAATGTCCATTAAGCATGTGGCTACATGACATGAATGAAACATAACCTAGGCAGAATTCAATAAATATAACTCATTTTTTGAAGGACATATTTGAAAGGAAAGTGGTGCAAGAAAGGTCACTGAAGAAACTGATTAAGAAGTTAAAGAAATTGTATGGAAGGTTATGTAAGGTAAAGTGTTTTTACTGGTAGAGCTAATTATGGACATAAACCACCCACATGGCCAGGAAGAGACTGTCTGATTGACATGTAGGAGCAGCCAATTAAACACTCTTTTACATGACATGTGGGGCGGATAAATAGATAATAGTATGCTGCTTTTTGAAGCAAACAGATAAAGACAAATAATTGTGAACATTCACACATAAAACATAGAAACAGTTAGTAGGAAATGTGTGAAGTTTTTATTATTACTTTCTGTCATTCTACAGTAATAATTACTGATTAATCCACAGGTGAAATATGAAGTCAAAATCGAAATGAATAGAGTAGAATATTCTATAGAATCAGGTGCTAAGCATTGCAGACAGTATGGAGTAAAAACATTGCGAACAATACCTGAATTGTTTATAGAGCATCTTTCAAATATATATCAACTATATAAATATATATATATATATATATTTATATATCACTATAAGGCAGACTGATAAAGGTTTGTTGAAGTTTCTTTGTAGTCAGGCAATCTGTGTGCTATATGCATCAGACAGTGACCAGACTGTGGGCGGTCTGTGGATGTGCTGTCTGGCACTCAAACTACTTTGGTTGTTGGTGGATACAGGGCAAACACTGAAGAAGGTCATGTCATGGTCAAGGTGAGATGCCTAATGGTTCTTTATTATTTATCAGTTTATTTATTTGGTTTCATTGTTGGAGCCCTATAAAGACTCTGTCTTTCTCTCTGTTTCTTAGGAACACTGGCTGCAACATTGTGCTTAATTTACTATCACCCATCCTCCAGTCACATCAAGGAACACTATGAAGTTCCATAATTCATGATGTGGGGGAGGGCAGGGGATAAGAGAGATGTTATAAATCCTGATTTATGTTTCACAGCCTTTCAACTGACTGTTAATGGGAAAAGACAAATTATTACAAAAAAGAAACATAACAATAGAAGCACTGATAGCTTTCAGCGCTAATGCAACAATGTATGAGCACATCAGAGGCCACATTCCTAAACGAGACGTTTTAGAGTACATGTTTATTTTTTAAGACTTTATTGGTGCCAGTCCATGCAAAACTTGGCGCCACAATGCTAGGGTGTTTGTGCAATGATGTTTTTAGCATAATGGTGTTCTGGACAGTTGCCAGGGTGTTGCTATGCAGTGACTGAGGTGTTCTAAGCAATTCTTAGCAAATTGATGTGCAGTTGCTAGGATGTTCTGAGTATTCGCTAAGTTGTTTTTGTTTTTCTGGCTCCAGTCAAAGGAGCCCACCCCAAAGTTTCTGTTTTCATCCCAAGATACGGATTGGGTTCCACCTTTAGCACAATCTGTATTGTCCACCAGTTTAAAACAAAACATAGCACAATCCTCCTAAATCAACCAACCACATATGATTTGAGGTGCCACTCGAAATTATATGAGGAAAGTTACACAACAAACTTTAATTATTGTGCTTACTATTGCTATAAGCAATAGTAAGGCTTGCCTAAGCAAGCACAGCTAAAGATGTCTTCACGTCGGCACGATTGGCGACTCTGATCACGCCCACTGTCTTATCTGCAGTATTAAGCAATTAACAGCTATTGCAAGCACTGAGCTTGAGCACACATAGGATAAAACAGGTAATAACAACCATAAATCACCCAAGCCAAGGTGGATTCGGGTATATTTACAAAGGAGTAATCTAAGATTAGCTGGCGAGGGATTGAGGAAGAGGGCGGCGATATCAAGAACTAAGCAGAACTCAAACTGTGATGATGTGAGAGAAATTTGCTACGTGCAAATACGAGTCTTTAATTTAACGTGCCACACAGGAATTTACAACATGCTAGTTTGGCAACTTTTCATGCAGGGTGTAAGAGTACATGTTAGATCATGATGAGAACGTTAAAAAACACACACACCCCCATTCTTTCACAATTCAGGCTGATGTGCTGTATAACGTTATGGTTATATTCCCACCAATGTAGATCAAAGGGAAATTATCCAAAAATAAGTCTGTTTGCCACACCTGCAAGTTACAGGTGAACTGAGAACATTTCACCACTAATATCAATTCTACATTACGCATTTTTGTGCCTATGACAATGTAATTATTTTGCAGTTTATTCTTACATAACTTCATTAACAGCACAGATCTGTCACTGAATAGTTTGTCACAGAATCAAATATAGGATAGTCTCCTCTTATTAAACTTATTGATAAACATACCAATATACATTGTGGTTTTTGTCCCTCATATTTTTATTGGTAGTTAAACACAAGGAATATTATCTATCTTCAATACACTAAGGTAAAGTATAGGTGCAACTCAGAACAGATGTCCAGATTTGAATCACTTCTGTTACAACATTACCAATGGTCAGACTTCTAAAATTCAATTTTAGAAGTCCATGAGTAATGTTGCAGTTCCTAATAAAGTTATGCAATTCCTTTTTGCCAACACCAATTTTTATTCTTATTTGGTGAGTCTTAATTTTGGAAAAAAGTATCAATCTTGAATTTTCCGTCATAACTGCAAAAATATGAAAACTTGTCAGAGTTTCTGCCCCAGATGTAAGGAAAAGCAGCTGTTTGCTCAAAAGCATGTGATTTCAGGTCTGGAAAAATAGGAGCAGACTTTCCAGAAATTTCTCCAAGTGTGAATAAATAAGAACATGACGTCAGCGCTCAGGGACTACTTGGCTAAAACTGTGTTTGTGTTTTTGAACAGTGTCTGATTAAAAAAAATTGTCCAGAAAGTGAATTATTAAAGGGCTTTTCCCACTGACAATGGAGGGTCACATTTGCATAGGTCTATGCACTGAAACAACACACATGGCTTTGCCGAAACACCTGTTTATCACCATGCACTTCAAATTGGTCCTGATTCCTGAAGTCATTGTAAATTTGAGCTTAGTTATCTGATATTTCATAATTTAGCATATTTACATTGTTTATATTTATGTGTATCTTAGATAAAGTATCTTAGATAAAAAGATAGATCTATCACATAAAAATCTATCACATAAAAATATTTTTTAATTTGTAACCAAATATTTGTTTATAATGAATTTTAGATTTGTTGAACATATTCACTTGATTCAGAACTGTTTTTGGTTGTTCTGCTAAATAAATTAAAAGATAGTATTTTTGCTGGGACTTGAGGGCCCCCATTCTAAACCCACTGTCAGAAAGACAGAAAGACCACCCAAAACACTGTTAGGATGGTAGAGAAGCTGCAATAATTTTCCTGACATTTGTTTATTATAAAGTCTGAGAAAAGTGGGACCACATTTATTCCACCAATCACAACAGATTCATCTGTGAAATGTGCCTTGTTGTAAACTTTATCAGTAAATAGATCCATATATCAAAACCAACTTTTCTCTCTCTCTGTCTCCCTCTCTCGCTCTCTCTCAATCTTTCTATCTCTCTCTCTCCTGCTGTTGACTGGGAGATGTACCAGACACTGAGGTGGCTTTGTGGTCTCTGAACAGCTTTTCTGAGCAGCTTGTCATTTTTTTCTCAGTGCTGCTGTTTTTTCCTCTGTTTCTCGGAAATAGTGGTGCCTTTCATCGGATGCTCTGTGTCGGACACATTTAAGCTCAGCCCATAATGTGGGTACTTGTACTCTGCGATGTAACAGACCGTGTCTCTTTGATTTGGTTTCCTTGTTCCAGTCCTTAGACAATCATGACACACACACACACAGACAAGGATGTAGACACACACTATCTGAAATCAAAAGACAGTGAGACTTTTTGTTTAAGACACGTCCAACTAAGAGGCAAAATACCTCAATAGTTGTCACTAAATCACTGTTTGTGTGTGTGAATGTGTTTGAATGTCTGTGTGCTTTGTCCCTGACATGAGTGTAGCAAGTAGCAAAAGTGTCAGTCACACACACTGACATTGTTGATGCCAAGCTTGTCTATTTTAATTGCATTTTAATTGTTTTTTTATGACATGAAGTCTATCAGTTCCTATCATCTACATACCAAATAAGGTTTCTTATTTTTTTAGACAGAGTATAGTCCTAAAACAACAATATTTCATGTCAAATATATGATTTCATACCCTATATATTACTGTGGAATCTATTGTTATTATATTATAGTGTTCTATACCCTAATCCTCATTTTGCCATTATTAAGTCAATTGTTAGAGTATGTGCAAACTATATAACAGCTTTGCCACAATTTACAATGTTATTCACTGATAATATTGCCCTCCCAGAGCCGCCAAATCAAATGATCACATTGTGTCATTGGCGTCATTGGCTTTCCTGTGCCTTGTGACTAAATGTCATTATGCCTGCTATGATGCCTCAGGTGGTGTCATATTTGATTTGAAAGCAATAGCGTAGGATTTTCAATGAATAATGCTTTTGATCTGTTCCTCACGCAAATACATCATTTTCACACAACTGAAATAGTGACAAAGTTTGACAGGCCCCAAATATTCCTCAAATGTCTCGCTTTCCAAACAGGTTTGGGAAAAGTAAATAATAACAGAATTATGTTTTGCACATGTTTTCTTTAAGTTTTCTTATTATTTTTGTTTGCAGTATTTTTGCCAGGACACTCATACAGACATATACATCCTCACGCATTATATCCTTTAACAAAAGGAATAATAAAGAATATAGACAAAATAACTTTTGTCTTCAATTTAAAACAGACAGCTGGCTTAAAATTACTGTTGAGCTTTTGGAAGAAACCTGAATTTTCTGCCAGATGACCTTTTTGAAGATGTTTGAAGAACCTTTTGTTCAAAATTTCAAAGTGCAAAACATTTGCACATGTAGTATGAAAAGAAATGGCTGAATAAAGAGATTCAGGAGAAGGAAAGGATAATCTAGACGCCGTCCGGCGTGCTGACCTAGGGTCAGCTGCCTCTGATGTATGATCGAACATTAGTGTGCTCACACCACATTTATTAAATTGCCTAACGATGAGAAGATAGGGAGAGAAATAGATGATAGTAAAAGCACACCGCGACCGGCCAGCCGGGCGGACTCGCTCCTGGTGGTAATATCGTCAAATAGTTGGGGGAACCGCTCATGGGGAATACAAATGTTGCCTTTAAGTGTTAGATGGGTTGCTGAAAATGTGGAGCCATACTGAAAGAGGAAGATTCAGTTCTTTAACTGATTAATCACGGTCATTGTCTTAACATGGTGGAGAAGCAATTTAGATGGTAAATACCAAGTTCAGTCATATATCAAACGATGATAGTGTGGTGTGCCAAACTTGGTCTGCATGATTTGGACAGAAAGAGACTTATGGGGAATAAGTGTGCTTATTTGTCATCAGTGCAGCTTTATCATGGCATGACAATCGAGAATTTCGATTAGCTTATCTGAATATTCATGAGCTGGTCAAAATGTTCAGATGTTGAATGTCTTCTGAAGAGCTAACAATTGACGTGTCATGCAAGTTATTGGTCCATTAGATATATGGAAGGGTATCAATAAAAGAATTGAAATGTGTCCAAGGGTAAATTAATTTTCAAAATTCAATGTTATTTTGACTTCAAATGTATTGTTATTTTGTTTTAACATTTATAACAATTGTTTACAATGTTATTTTGACAATGAAGAACAAAGTTTTCAGAGATGTGGACAAAAATGTCCACATTTGGTGGCGACAATATTAAAATGAAATACACAAATAGAGGAAATCTTAGAAAGAATCTTGTGTACTGAGAAATAATTTAACCTTCACAAATGACACTAGCAGATACAGTGTGAAATACCTGTTTAGACAGGGGTGCCAAACAGAGAACAAGGAAAAACAATTCACCACCAATGCTTTGATCATCAGTAAATGTCAAAAGCCCCACTTTTTCTCAGATCAAATGACAAACCAAAGTCAATGAACCCGAGGATGTGCATGTGTGGTGAAATTCGCTTTTATCTTAGTTTCACACATATGCCTTGATGAGACGATATAAACTAAAGTCTATACAACCAGAGACATCTATAATTTCAAAGTCATCCTTTTAACAATGCCTATGGAGTGCAGTCTTTTCTAGGAGATCCAAACATCTTCGTTACACATCTGCCTGGGAAATAAAGTCTGGATGAGAACAGTTTTACACACAGTTTTGCTGAAATTTTGATAAAAATTGAACTAAATTAAAAATTGTATTGCAAAATGTAAAGAAGTTTATGTTTATTTGCACATTTCAAAGTTCAAAGTGATTTCAAAGTGTAAGTTTAATATTATATTGTATTTATATCACATCCCAGAAAATGCACATACTGATAAAAGGTGAGTCTACAGAATACATAAACATACACCAACAAACCATTTTAGAACAATTGTTTTATTTGTTTTTTTGTCATGACCTGACTGTGTAGAAATGTCTGTTTGTATGGCCAATGTCAGGCGCGAGTCAATCTGTTTGGTGCAATATAAGTGTGCAGTTCTGCTTTGTGATGCCAGTATGGTGCGCTTTAGCTTTAAAGTTTATTACCAATCAAAAGAGATGAATTAGATGTAAAGTTACAGTTACCATAGCTGAAATGTGACCTCTAAATTTAACCCAATCATCATGAGGAATGCACACACACTGCAAGTTGCAAACAAACACAGACCCAGAGAAAAATCCAAACCCAGAAATGATGATATAGGGATTAATTATAAAAACCCTTGTCAAAACAATATTTTTACTGAACCATTTCTTATCTTTTTGCCTAAAAGTAAATTTAGTAAAAAAAACGTTCTATTCACTTACAACCTTGAAAAATTACTATATGTATATAAATATGACATTACTTTTCTCCCACGCTACTATTTTATCTACTATTTTAATTATATTCTAAAGACGGTTCTTTACTAAAACTCACTGTAGTGTGACTGTACAGTTTTCCATTAAACATTTATTGATATTAGGGGCATATAAAAATAAATCAGTGAAAGGACAAGGTTGTTTTACATATGGCACTGAATACAGTGGAGAACAATGGATCACAATGAGTTACTTTCATGAAATGCTTTCATGATGTTCTCCCAGGTCCACGTTACACAGATCAACTAAATTATACATCCAGCGCAATTTTTTGTGGAATAGCTCCACGGATGGCCTGAAAAAGCTTGGCAGCTGAGCTGTTAAAAGGCTGAAACTTCTCAGTGGAATTTTTTTATTCTAAATAAGCATACAGGAGCCTCCACATAACTCAGGATTCCCAGGGAACGTTTTTTTTGTGGCAGTTACTGACACTCAGCCCCCTGCTGGGAAGGTTTGAGATCATATTTCTTGTATGTTCAGTCCTTCACCATCCCAGATAGAACCTGCTGTAGTAGGAAGCCGCTGGCAAGGGTGATGTCATCTACAGACCGTCTTCATGTTGACCCCGTGTGGTCCAGACAAATAAAAACCATGCGGTTCAGCTTTGGAGAGATACTGACAGGGCTGCTTTGAAATGCTGATTATGCAGAATGTCTGCAGACCTGCTGACTGAGTCTGTGCTCTACAAGAAGGTTTTGATCAGAGTGGTGACCCTAGCAGCAAGGGAAATGCCCTGCTTAACCAATTTATTATACATCACAGAGCCTGAGATACCAGCGATTCTCGAGTATTAAGGAGATTATAGAATTTGCACATTGTTATGTATTAGGTTACTTATAAAGTGTGTAGGCTTGCTTTAATTTGTGCAACATATAGTTTGGAATAGCGGTTCCCAAATGGTTTTGCTTCATGATCTAGATTTTACACTGGATATTTTGTGGCCATTCGACACCTTACCAAAATAGTGTATTGCATCAATAATACATAAATTGTCAGCATAAACAACCGTGTTTGCTGGGTGTTGCCAGATGTGCAATAGTGCTTCAGGCAACCTGAATTTGAGTCCTTTTCAGACTCTTGTTCTCCTTGTTCCCACCGTGAATTATTTCCTGTTATTTCTTTACTGTACTAGCTAACAAAAGCTAAAAGAATATCTTTAAAAGATAACAAAAATGTTCTTAATATCTGGAAAATATTAAATTGGAAAATATTAATATCGTTATAAACTAAATGTGAACATTTTGAAAATGTTTATTCAAGATGCTTTGCATTCTATATGTCACTACATTTTTAAGATCCGCCCATCAAAATGTGAGATCCCATCACCCCCATCCAAGGTGAACATCAGAGACCTTGTATATGAACACACACTGATTAAAAATATTGACAGATGAAAAATGTTGGTGAGGAACCAGGTAGGAGGTTACATGGTGCTTCTTCATCATGAAAAAACAGCTGGGACCATACAGTGAGTCTGGATTAAAAGCCATGTCAGGTAAGTGACCTGTCATTCAATACGAGACAAATGAGTGTAGTGCGTCTGAATACACGTAAGCACTCTTAGCATGGTCAATACCAGGAGATCGGAGACAAGAAGGTCAGGGATGGAACAAAAGAGGTTCTTCAATGTTTCTCACCCCTTTCACTCTCTCTGCTTTTCTTCAGGGATGTCTGCAATCTCCCTGAAGGGAGGAAAAGATCTGCATTACTCACCCTCTGACCCCCAACCTCAATGCCTTACAAAGAGCAAACGTCCTTAAAGGAAAATGATGGACGACCCCTAAAGTATAGGTCTTCAAATGTGATTTATAAGGAGGTGGAAATATCTGCACTACTTTTTGCTTGGTCGTTGTCATTCACCCGTTTGCATTGCCTAATTTCCTACTACTCAAATCTGCCCTATTCCAACATAATAATTAGTTTTTCGCTGGAGGGCCAATTCATCATAATATGTTGATGCGAAGCAGATTGAGAGATACTTAAAATCAATTCCACGTGACTTGTGTAAGCCTGTAATAACTCATACTGTATCTTCAGCTTTATTGTGTCAGCCTTTTGCTTTGAAGATCGTAATTCCTACAGGCAAAGAGATCACCTAACTTTAGAACTCAACAGGTTTCTCTGGGTGCACAAGAGCAGTGGAAAAATACAGACTCCTGGGAGTTTCAATCTAGGCCAAGTCCTATTACATAACCCCCTGACAGGTCTGAACAATGGCATTCATATTTTACCTTAGATAACCCAGCCCAAAACAGCTACTTTGTGATATACCGAACATAACTTGTGCCTTTCTTGTTCTCACGGCTGTTGTTACAAATGCAACCATGTCCTGTCAAAATAAAGAATAAAATGCATCAAACTGCTCTTTCTGTGGTGAGGCTGTCTATATTTTAGTGCATTATGGGAAATATGAAGCTAGAGTTTGAGATACAGGAAAAGGTTTGGCTTGAAATTGTTTAGAGGTTGTACAGCTGTCCGAATGAACAAGTTTAGAGGAAAAAGGTTGTTGAAAACAGGGCAGCGTTAAATTATTGGTGTTATAATGTTGATAAAGCCATTGTTAAATAGGATTGAAACCATACTTTTAGCCTTTGGCGTAGTCAGAAAAGCCCAAGAGGTTTATTTGGAAAGCAGTGCTCTGTGGGTGGGGATGGTTTATCTAATTGAAGACTATTTAAACCAGATTTTGGGGTCTATTCTGTACAACCTCCTGACACCCCCTCAGTTTTTCCCAGCACCACATGTTGAAATAAAAGGTTTTGTAGCATTATGTCAGAGAATATGAAACATCAAGGGACTGCAAGTTTGATTCCACCCATAGTGGAAGCACAATTCAATGCATTTGCCAAATGAGTAATAGGATATGCTCTAATTTTAATATGTACTAATGCATGTAATGTAAGTTTTACAATAACTTGTAGCAGCATTGTCTTTAATATTTTATTCTTTTCAAAGTGGGTTTTAGGAAATTATATTAAAAGCAGAAATCTGTAGCTAAACAAATATTAGTTTTAATTACAGTGGCTCCAAAAAGTAAGACAGTTAAGCCACAATACAAAATTTATTAATATTTTACATTATATAACTATATCACAACGACAATTTTCTTTTGGTCAAAGAATGCATGTTTAAATTGAGTATTATGTGGCTAGAGGAGAAGGTTATGCTCTGGAAGGTTAAAGGATGATTTTTTTTCAAAAATCTATAGTTTTGCTTCAGAAGATATTTTTTAACCTAAGACTTCAACTTCAACTTCCATGTTGGGAAGATGTGTGTAGGCTGATTAACAGAGCATTGCATTTTAGCAGATTAACAATCATGGATTTAGGAAACACGTTCTAATAAATGTGTACCTTAAACGCACTGTAAATTATGTTTAAAAGCATCTGCCATTGGTATGAAGTTAGTGAATTAATAATGGATTTCAAATAATCGTTAAAGAAGAGGTTTCAGTTGAAGAGGTTTACAGTTTCAACCAATAGCAAACAGGGGCTATTCATGAATGACTTTTTGCAGTTCCATTTGGTGATGCAAGAAATTAAACTTGAGCTTTTAACTACTGAAATTTAACATCAAGATGGTCAGATGTCATGGTCAACGTTGATTTGTTCAAACATAGACAAATGTATTCACCTCATTGTACGTCATGTAATTATTACAGGCTTGCAGGAGGAACATTAGATTCCAGGGATGACTCCTAAATTCCAGGAAACAAAGTCGGACCACACCAGTGCTGCCCTTTCCAAGACATTATGTTCAAAATGGAGATGTTCTGCCAGCTTCAAAAAAGTTTGTAGACAACACACCCCAGATGAGGGATAGAACACTAGACGGGCGGAACACATGGTCCATGTGATGGTGTTATCATTGTGGTAACCTCACATCATGGTTTCTTACCATATTACCAAGAAAGTAATAAGTGAATTTGCAAGATTCAGCAATATAGTTTATACCACAATGTATATGTGGTGCCATTTTAAAAACTGAACACAAAGCAGAAATACATAGTCCACTTTGAGTACTGTGATGCATGCAATCTCTTTCAGATTGGCTCTCTTTCAGGTAGATCTTTGTTGATTATAACAGCAGAGATCAGATGCACAGTATGTGCAGGGTAAACAACATAATATGTCTGTTTGTTTTTTATGATCATTAGGAACGTTGGAACATTAAAATGAAAATCAAATATTGTGTGGACAGTACTATTTTTAGTCTTTTGTTTTAAAAATAAAATGATTTGACTTTAATGTTAATTAAAGTAAATAATAAAAATAATAAACAATATGTAAATAACGTAAATAATGAAATTTAATGCTAATTTTTTTAAACCAGTTGAGCTACAAGAAGGCTTATGTTTAATAATGAACGTAATAAAATCATTGATAAAATAAAAAAAATAACTTAAGCATTGCTTTATACTACATAGTCCATTTTGTAATTTAGGTAAACCATTTATGAAGTGATAAATGGTTATATATATTTGGGACAAACTTTGACTATATCCTTACTTGTAGAATGGCAAAAAATATATAAATAGTAAATAGTTTTAAGAGTAAAAATGTTATATTGTCTAGGTTATAGACTTATATTGTTAGGTTATATTGTATATAATTAGCTATTTTTAAAAACAATAGTGACCTATGCATTAACAGAGTGGCACAACTTGCTAAGCTACAAACCTAGAACCTTTAAGGATGTGGGTTCAAAACCAGTGGGGCAATGCAGTTTATTTGATAGAGCATTGTGTTAGCAATGCAGTGGGTTTGATTTGATCCAATACTCAGACTGCTGCGTATAAACGTAAATGTATATATTTTATACTTTAAAAATATACTTTAAATGTGCTGTGTCCCTTTGAATAAATGTATAAATGCATAAATGCAAATGTCTATGGAATGTCCCCATTTATATAGATAAGTAATTGTGTGTGTGTGAAATGCAAATCACTCCTTGACTCAATTAAATGCTTAAATTCATTTGAATTGCAATCACTTATTTTCGCTTATTGGAAAACGACCCCATTGCATCTATTATAAAAATAAATGAATTTTAATGTCATAATACAGTGTCATGCGCCAATAAACACATATCAATTTAGCTACTACCTAGATAAATAATAGACTGTAAATAGTATCTCAGTATAAACAGACCCAGAGTTTTAAGTGCTTTGTGTTTTAGTTAAACACACACACGCATACACATACAAATGTACAAAACAAGTAGTAGCTTCCTTCCCCTGATCTTTCTTTATCCTTCATCTGATGTAAGAGTTCTCACACAAAGTTATTGAATTTCTCCTCCATCTTTCATGATATGTTTTATTCTAATTGGAAACATTGATTGTTATCCAAAATGCAGTAAATACTGAGCCATCCTCAGATGCTTGGTTTCAATACACTAATATAATGGAGAATAAGCCATACTAAACCATATTAAAATATGGAACTGTAATTCTGTATTACACTGGATAATTGCAAACTTAATAAGAAGTGCAGCCCTTGAGGTTTTAGGGTCCATGCTTTTGTGAACTGTTAGCTTTAAAAAATTATGAATAACCCTAGATTTGTTAGAGAGTGAAAACATTCAAATCAAGCAGTCCCCTTTTGTGTCTACAATAATCAATGAAGGCAGCAAAAATGTCCCCGAGTCACAATCATTACCACATTTAAAACACATACTACTGGATTTTTAGCCTTTAATGTGTCACAGCACACATTACACTGAGAGCCTTCCTGCCCATTAGAAGGAACACAGGAGGTGTACGCCACAGAGCACATAGACTCTGAGTCTGTCATTTACTGCTGACTGAAGCCTACAGCAGCCCTCTTAAAGTTACAAAAATGTGCTGGGAGCACAAACTACCACAAATATGCAATGGGGGTATCTGTGTTTGTGGGTTCTGCAAAGCACAGCTTTTTTGGCCTTTTTTGTAACCAATGGGGTTTTACTTTAAATGAGAAGATCCCTGAAGCTACATCTTGTAATAAATTATTCAGCATCTACAAACAGATCAAAATCATCGGCCCATTAAAAATTCAGTGAATTTAAATGTAGTCAATTTGAGTGTTGTACAGCAGACTGAGGTATCTTTGAAAAGATTATTTTGGCTTTTGTAAAACTGCTGGATAAATCTCTCAAAAGCTGTCAAGAATGTTTCTGGATCTTCTTTCAGAGCAAAATCAAAAATGCTGAGCAACAATATATATTTCATGTGAACATCAAGCCTATTTTTAAGAGTATTATAAACTGTTTTGCATTTTAACATTTTTATTACTGTAAGCCACAAAATTTTTGGTATATTACTGGAAGTGATTTTTTAAAGAAAGAAGAAATGTTTCATTACCATATTACAGCAATGAGAATGATTTTTATGTTAAGATTTAGTGGAAAAATGTGTAATTGTCATGCACATAATGTCACAATGCATAACAAAATTATAATTCTTAAGTTCTATCATAATCTCTGTTGTTGTTTTTTTCCTCTGGCGTGATATTGTGACCAAGAGATTTACAATTAAAGTAGCCACTCATGTCTGTAAGCCTGTGGAATTGTGTTATTGTGTTTCATACACACTTAATGCTCTACCAGTAGTAGGTAGTTCCATAATTGTTTTTTGAGTACATATTTAGGCCCAAACCAGGATGAGGAATTTCCTGGTTCAACAGAGTAAATTATAGCTTTCTTCATGGGCAGTAAAGAAAAAGAAAAAAAGAAATGTTTTATTGTGTTTCCGCGTCGCTTGTGGGTAGAAGCAATAAAGAATTTACATTGCACATGTGAGGTTGGGTATAGTGCACATTAAAGCATCTCTCTTTAGTGTATAAAGTAGCATTCATTTCTCTGATGTGTGGAAGCTTTCAAATAGAAGTGACAGTTGAAGCATGACCTCACCTTTGAAACTCATTTCCTTTCATATGTGAGCTACAAAATAGATATTATTAAAGTTGCTGTGGTGATTCAATTTCTTGCTGATCCCACCTCCACCCCACCCCCGTCTTTCATTTTCTCTTCCGAACAACTGCACAAAATATTTGGAATTCTCTCATTGTCCATGCTTTCATTCACTCAGTTCCAGATAAGCATATGGGTGAGATCTTAGCTGTGTTTTAAAATCTAGCGAGCTGACTACCCAGACAGCATTTTAAATCATTAAAAGCGTGCTCCAAACCATAAAGATGCTCTAAAAAATTTTATCTTTAAAAGAAGGTCAAAATCTAATGTGTCCATTTCAATCCCACAATTGGCTGAGAGAAAATTAAATGTAAATAAAATTCATAATACTGAAGCAATACCAATAAAAATAGTGAAACCTTAGCACTATTTACTCAATGTTTCTGTGTGCTATGTATTTTATTTTTTTGCTTATCAAACTATCACATAGCTTAGAAACATAGAAATAATAAGAACTATTAAGAGTCAGTTGTGAAAGTACTATTTGTGTGGTTTGCAGAGTTGATACTTATGTGTTTCAAACTGGCAGAGCAAGAGGTTTTGGAAAAGAGTTTTTGAATTCCTTAGCATTTATTTATGGCTCTCTGGGTCTGTACATTTTATTTCAGGCAAGGATGATGTCACTAATGCTGGGCCTATTTACAATCAAAACATGAGGGAGTTTTCATCTCGGGTTTGTGTGTTTCTACTAAAAAATATAAACATAGTCATGGTCAAAGTGACCTTTGATTTGATTGAAAACCCTCTTGTGGTAAATGGAATGTGAATGAAGAATTTTAGGTATTAAGATGAAATGTGCATTTTATTTTGATCCTGTGATTTTAAAGTAAAACGATATATAGAAGTTGCTGAGCCCAGATTATTTTTTGTCTCCTAGATGGCTTGAGTACTTCACTGAAATCAATGGATTTTTTACCTATTAATTAGTATTAACCCTTATAGAGAACCTTTAACCTTTTTAGAGAAATGTGTCTATCCAGACTAAACGTTACACTGCTACATGATTTCACACAATCAGAGCCAATCAGAAGTCAGGTAATGTTTAATTTGTTATTAATTCAAAAATTCCACCTGTCATGAGATGGTGGGAGGGGCAGTCTTATATCGCTTGCCGATTTATCGTAGCACACCTGTCTAGGACAGGTGTTAGCATTGTGGTTTTTGAAAAATCTGTTGCTAAAAGGACATACCGACAGGTGTTAACATAAAAACCTTCGCCTGTAGCTAACTGAAAACTGTTGTATTAGTTTGAGTACAGAAGCCATCTTGATAGTCATCCAGCTCAGCAGACTTGCAGAAATGGAGTGTGATATTCAGTCTTCGTGTCTGTTTTTTTCCAGCCGCACTTTTTTCCTTTCTTCAGTTCTGTTCCTCCGCTCATGTCTGCCATTCTGTGGCCATCTGCCATGTTGGACTGATTCCTTAAGACAAATAGGAGAAGTGTGACTGGGGAAGCACAGAACTGCCTGTAATCCTTTTTCAACAGCAAAACCTGGATACATTTCTGAGCCAACTGTGAACCAAAGCCCTGTATCATAACAAATTATGCATTCCTGCTTCTAATTCAATTCACATGTTAGCCGTGAACTTTGTTGATTTTTGGCAGCAGTCTGTTTCATTATCACGAGGCATGAAAGGCTAATGTCATTTTTTTTTGTAATTGTCTGTTTAATTTTGCAAATAAAAGAAAACCTACAGCCAGACCATGTGACATCTGTAATGTGAAAGGGAATCCCGAGGTTTCCCCTCCCTGCCACTGTAATCATATAATCAAAGGTCTCCATGGTGATGTGTGTTTATGGCAAAACACACATTCAGAAATGACAGTCTCATTCGCTAATGTCTATTTATAAATGCATAAAGGAAGGAACAGAACCATGTGAGCAGGTCGCTTAGTGGAAAGCTTTGCTCACACTCCATCCTCTGCTGCTGTTAATCTTGTGCAATGGTTGGTGTTTCGAAAAGACAAATGTTGTAGCTGTAAGATTAAATCACCATGGCAACTTTCTCAAAGCAAATAATTGTCTGTTGTGAAAACTAGCAGCTTAAATATGGTCCCTTCTCATCTCCTGTTAATTTAGTTTTTTCTTTATTATCTTTTTTTAGCTCTTGAACAATAAATGAGCAGACAAATAGTTTATGCATGCTATTTCAACAGGCTTGCGGAAGGCTTAATTAAGTAAACATCCAGCCAATATTAGCTGTTTTATCCACTAGAATGTATTTATTAGTGGTGTTTGCAAAGGCAAGAATCACAATTATAATTGCTTAAACTTTGGGAATTAACAAACCCTTAACCCCAATTATGCTTCAGTGCATTAACTTCTACACTGTTTGTGGATAAATCCAGTATGCTTGCATTGAAGGAAGGGTTTGTGCAATGTCTAAGGACCAGACTACCAAAGAAGATTAGGGCCACTATATACTGTATATAACTAGAAATCACTAGATCACTTTACCAATCATCTAGCAACTATCTGGCAACAACCCAAAACAGCCTTCTTAGCAAACTTACAAATTAAAAAACACCCTGGGAACCATCTAAAATGCCCCAGTACAACGTTAACATTTTATTTCTTGTGTTCCTTAAATTATTTTTCTCTCAGTTAAAAGTACTATGATATTACAGATATAATGATATTATTCATAAAAATATGTCATGTTTTAGTATTGCCAGAATTATAATAAAGTACCTTACAGTGCCACTTGAATATATTCATAATACTACTGTTCTGATTATTCTTTAAATGTTGATATTTAATCTAAACTGACAATTGGTCTAAACATGTTAAAATGTGTTAATTCTTCACTAAAAATATTTCTGTTAACTTACAACAGTTCACAGAAAGCATGTCAAACTATGTTTGTGTGTGTATGCTGATATGTGTGCATATATATGTGTGTGTGCCTTTTTGTGTTTATCTCCATGGAGACAACTGTGGCCCTGACTTGGGACAGTAATATAACGATTCGCAGAAAACTATTGCTGTCACACACACACGTTACGTTTCTATGCTTTGTGGAAACTTTCCATAAACATAATGACTGTTATACTGCATAAACTGTATGTTATATCCCCTAACCGTCACCCTAAACCTCAAAGAAAACTTTGCATTTGTATATTTAAAAAAAAGTATCATTTAGTTTGTTTGTGAATAATGAATATCCTTTGTGGGGACCAATGGCTGGCTACACAAACACATACACACACACACACAAACATACACACACACACACACACACACACTGACTTCACAGTGACAGACCTCACTGTCCCTCTTTTTCTTCTCTAAAGAAAATCAGTAGGAAAACCGCCTGTCACCACACAGCGATAGATAGAAAAGGAAAGCTTTCATTTCAGCTCTGATTTAACGATCTGTAGAGGCTTGTCGCTGGAGCAGGTTTGAGCCGACAGAGAGCATGCCATGACCTCTCTCTCTTCTGCCAGCCATTTACAGAAAGTTAAAAATGCAGTATTTAAATAGCGTTGTGAGATGTTTGGATTTTAGAAACCTCCTTGCGACTTCCTATGGCTGTTTAAAAAGTAATGAGACTGAATAAAAAGGCACTCAAGTTAATAGCCTTGAAAAATTGTTCAGGAGCCATGTATCTGCCCTTCCAGGAAGCTGCATATGTTAGAAACCTTGGCACACCAAACTGTCTTTAATATAACGGTCATGTGCATTTGATAACTGTTGCTAATGTGAAACTAAACTGCTAATACTACTGTGAAAAGAAGCTCTGAAAAATAGTCAGCAGTTTGTAATTTTAATGCATGTATATTTGTAGTTTACACATGAACATTTTTAACATCAAGATTTTGAGGTAAAATTTACAATAATTTATGTATAAAAGAAATATATTAGTTACTAAAATATTTTAAAGTCCCTAGAATTTTTTCATGCAGATTCTTAGTTAATATGAGGTCATAAAAACAGCATGAATAATAAATATGCAAGAATTTATAAAATCTTGTTTAAAAAGCAATGTTAATGACTGAACACTTCAGCAAAATCACTGCATGTAAAAGGAGGCATGTGTTCTGAAATTCTGAGAATAAAATCATAATTTGTTTCAATTAATCGTAGATTACATAAGAGCTACCAAGCCAACTGCAAACAACACCAAACAAAGAGGTTCTTTTGAATGGAATAGAATATGCACACTTCAGTACACACCCTCCACTCACTGGGGGCTCCGTGCCTTTGCAGTGAATCATCAGGGCAGGTCTGGGTTGGGTCAGTTTGGGTCGGGTGTGTGTCTGTGTCTGTGTGTGTGGGAGGGAGCAGGGATATCCCTCCATGGCTGCATCACTATGAGTCATTCAGGCCACTACTATTAAAAAAGAACATGGTGTCCTGTTTGTGTTACCACAGGAAACCGTTGCAGGATATACTAGTGTCTCACAATCACGCCACTGATACGAACACGAGCGCATGCACACGTACGCAATATAGAGGTTCTGCAAGCCATGATGAACTCAGCTGAACCAGGTTTCAGAAGAAAATGTCAGAGGTGCTTTGGGTTGCATTGCTAGGGTGTTTTTTTTGTGGTTGCTTGCTGGTCCAAGTAAAAAGCCTCACTAAATCCAAGGATGGCAGTGGTATGGGGTGAGTTACACAACAAAGCTGCATACTTAGCACTTGCGGTCTCTCAAATTCCTAGTAATAGTTGAGGCACCATTTTTTTTTAGAAATTAAACACTTATTTATTTAGTCTATTTATAATATCCTACAGAGAGGAGAGAAAAACAGACAGAACAGTAATGTAAAAAATTAAACATTACTGTTTAATAAATTATTTTGCTTTTTAAAAGTCCTTGAAGTCAGGTTAAGTTTCTACTGGTTAAACAATTAGGATAACAAATGTATTTGATCCCTTGAAACATACAACAGCATTTAGAACAACATCAGTCTGTAATTCCTCTCAGAAATGGATTAGCTTTTGTGGCACTAAAACAGCACAAACAAACCCAGAGCTGGCCAATGTGAAATGAGAAACATCTGTTCCCATCCGGCCCTGCTAGAGGTCTTGTATTTAAGCACTGTGTTAGTCCTTGGATTCCAATACCCCCCTCAGCCTGTACATACACCCCAAACTGCTTTACGCAATTCTTTTGATGTCAGGAATTGGAACACGTGCAGATCTGCACAGAATGAAACTTTTGTCATAGCAGCATGCTTATGAAACACAGGTCAAAAATGCTCGTAAAGTTTAAATGAACTTAATAGGTGAATAATAAAACAAAACAAAGGGCTTTTGAGGTGAGGCAAGAAGGCTGCTGCAAATCCAGGTTGCTACATATTAAATACCGTATTGGAAGTTTTGGTCATTTCTTTGCTTACCGTACAGTGTGGGTTAGATAAAGATAAAGATAGATAGAAAATATGTTTTCCACCCTCATATCCCTGCAATTCCCTCCACACCAGCATGCAACTCAAGGCCCGGTGTGGGTATTTACACATGCTTCCGGAGGTCAGAGACGCTACTCATGGCTGATGGGAACGTGTTGTTTTCCACTATTTTCATTGGCTGCAGCATGCATGGGAAAGGGCCACTTGTCCTCTGAGGTTTTTCTCCTTTCAGCCAATCAGAGCGGCGCTTCGGAATTAATGGTGTTTCCACAATTATAACCCTTCCTATGGCAGACACAGAAACGCATCAATATCCTCTTGCTGGAATGTGACCTAAGAGGGTCCTTCCTGAGAATCAACAAGGATAAAAATACATACTGTCAAATGACTCAATTGCATACAGTAATAAAAAACTCAATAAATTGTGCTTCATTTTAAGCTCATCTATTCAGCTCTGCTTATTGGATTTAATGAGATTTATCAATGTGGTGCCAAACTATTTAGCACTTATTTAATAATGAGAATTTTATGTTCTATTGTGATTTCTAAATGAAGATTTCATAGTAAATCAGGGTTCATAGTAAAAGGTTAGTTTCGTCAAGGTTAATTCGTTAATTACATAATTCTTGTTGCTTTATGAGCGAGTTTTATGTTTTCACACTTACAAATATCATTTTAAAAAAATTATTACATAAAGCATGGCTTTTAACATCATTCTAAGCAATTAAACTGATAATTTGTTGAAAAATAATACAAATTTACTACATTTTAAAATAATTTCTAGCTCTTTTTTTACCCGTTGTAAATGTTGTGTATATACTTTTGTCTTCAAAAATCTTTTGCAGAAATTATAACATGAATCCTTCTTTCAACAGAAAAATCAAGAAGACATGAAACAGAAGAATGAAAATATGAAGAATCTTTGTGTTAAAGATGCCGGAATTCAATGAATTGAAAACTAATACAGGATCAAAATATTCGAGATCAAAGGTGTCTTGCACATATTGGTTGGAATGAGAAATTACTCAGAGGACTTCATTTATTTTTTTCCTGTTTCTTCCTAAAGGCAAATGTTAATAGACATTTGGGTTTGTAATGCATTCTACAAATTGTTGAGGAAATACTTTTTGCCTCTTGCAACAAGTTTTGAAGTAGAACAAAATCAAGGCTTCTCCAGGGTTTTTAAACTGATCACAAAAATGGCATAAAATAGGTTTTATGGAAGAACTGCTGGTGTACCATCTTTGGTAGTTTAAATAAAACATGCACACACAGTTCTACTGGGAAATAATCACTATTGCAAAAAATTATATAAATCTTTGATATGTTTGAAATATTAAGCAATCCTGTTACACATGAGTTTCCTTTTGTTAAGAAATGCCATCGCTGTATGCGTTATGCATCATTCAGTCTCAGCATGCTACAACATATACAGTCTGACTCAAAAACGCCCTTCTAAATAATCTACCAGTCTGACCATTATAGACAGACTTCAGTTTCAACACTGTTATAGTACATAAATTTTCCAGTAATGATATACTGAGAAAAATTTCACTCTTTAAATAAACACCATTCATCCGTATCCAGATGTTTCTTTGTCTGTTAAACATCACACATATGTTTTGTAAAAACAAATGTCTGGACACAATAAATCTATTCCAGAGACAGAGAGAAATAGCTTGTGGGTTGAAACATGGTTTTGCAAACTTGTTCTTTACACCCATGCAACATGTTTTTTCAACTACTCTACAACACATTCTGCCATACACTTTGTTGCATTTATGTATATACATTTCACTGTGTTTGACTAAGCACAGTGCAAGCATGCAAAAATGTACAGCACTGGGAATAAAGCACTCGCATGGTCCAGTAAATCGAAACAACAATAAACATGTTAGAGACTGTAGTATTTTGTGGAATTCCCATTCTAGCAGGCAAGTCTAAACCGTGAGACTCTGCTTATATTAAACATGTTCATTTGATCACATCTGGCACAAAGAAACAACAAACTGTGTGTGTTTACAAAGCCTTATCTGCAGATCTTACAATTAATTTAAAATGGGGCTCAACATGTGTTCATTATCTGAAGTTCAAACAGATCTGTTTAAAAAAGGTGTATTCTGCAAAGTGTATTCCATTTGTGTCCCTCAGATACAGGTTGACACGGTATATTATCATTATATGACTGCAATTCATTAACACTTGAACACATTGCTTAAACCATATTACAACTGTCAAATGAACTTAAAACCGTGTCAAACTGTTAAAAGCATTTGTTTGACAGAGTGACTTAATGTAACATCGATAAAACTGAGTGTTATAAAAAGGAGGGCCAGTCTTTAACTTAACATCTGTTTTGAGACTAACACCTCTGCCATATGTTTATCACAAATGGGGAGTGAGAGTGATTGGACACTCCTCAAAAGTTTCCTAGAGTTTCTTAAGTCTTCTAGAAGCAAAACAGACACCATCTTCCACAGATGAAGGCAGGAGGCCGGCCACAGCATAGCTGAACAATTAATACTAAAGCAAACCACATTTGAAGGTAGTGAAAAGAAACATGAGTCACTTGTAAATCTCTGAGTCACTTTAGGTTCTGATCACCTTTTATTTTCAAACTCTCCAACTTCTAATCAAATCCAGACTTCATCATGTGACATGAAGGAATCAGAGCATGTGGTCTGTGAAAACACAGGTGTCACAGCCCCCTCTGGGTGGTAGATCATGTTGCGGCCTTAGACGGCATGCCCATGGATTGCCCAAGATCAAACTGATTGGTTGACCTTACATAACATGAGCAATGAGCAAAGCTAATCTATGAATTTGCTAAAACTTTTGTCAGGTTACTAGCCTCAAATGTTTAAATGATATAATTAGAGTATTTAAACACTGATAATGTAAAGGGATAATACATTATAAGTGAGTGTAATGTATTATCAGTATAAAAGTAATGCAAAGGAATATGATGACACCAACATTTATTTAAATGTGCAATTTCCTGTATTTATTTAATAATATTCAAAATAATTTGAATTTGTCAAAGTAGTATAGACATACAGAAATTCTATGCACACCTAAATTTCTGTTGCATTTTCTGAACAATTATGTTTTTATATAAAGCTTTTCATAATAATGTATAACATAATTGACATAATTAGTAACATAATTAGTTTGCAGCAACTGATGTAAATAGCCAATCACAGACCAGCACGATTGTGAAATTAATTAATTAGTTTTCCCATGCCAATCTGTTATTGTGTTATCAATATAGATTCCACCCCCAAAGCAAATCCCTGATGATTGTTTTACAGACCTAGTCCTGTTTCATGTGGGTGGTTCTTGGCCAGGATAAGCTGCAAATTAGACCAGACTTTAAAAGTGCTAATACTTTAAAAACTATGGTGAACCCAACCCTTCCTCTTGGTGTGACTGGTGAGGCATTATTACAGCCCCATCCTTATTGGCTAAACAAGCAGTGATGGAGACCAGCTGCTCAAGGGTTGGGACTCATGTTTAGGGACCTCTGCTGGAACAGAAGGATGGGAGATGGAATTTAAGTAGGTGTAATGGATCCAACCCTGCATCCAGTGTCCTTAAAACCCCCTCACAATTTACAAACAGCCCCCATCCAGAGTCTTACACCTCCCCCTTGCTTCCTACATTTTCTGGAGATTTATTGACTGACATTTTAGGAAAGACAAGGGGGCTGTATGCTTGGCAGTAACTAGAGCAGTGACAAATCACTTTATGGAAAGAGCAACCTGTTTACTCTTAAGCCAAAGTGTCTCCTCACCTTCCTTCAGCCTGCAGGGCCCAGAACTGGACAGACCTTCACCTTATCCCATATTGATCGATCCTGCCCCTCCCCCTTGGGACCGATCATTTATTTTCAGGGTGATATAAGTGGAACTGATTAGAACAAGGTCTAATTGATTTGCGTACACATGCGTCGTGGCACTCCAGAGACAATCAAGCTTGGTCGGAAAGGAGAACCTACGCCTGATCTTTGTCAGGCCCTCAGAAAGTAGGGGACATTAAAGCCAGTTTCCGCATGTGCACGCACACGTCCACAAGTGTGACAAACAGACTTCTGAAGAAACACATGCAATGTTCATTTGCATTTCATTGTGTTCGCAAAACTGCAGATTTCAAAAATGTGGAGATAAATGATTGCATGCCATTTAAAGTGTTCGGTCTCACTGCGGCACTCTGATTTATTCCGTTTGAGATTTCGACCTTAATGCAGGTGTGTGCGCACTGCAAAGCTTTGCCAGCGTCCTTGTCTGTAGAGTTTCTGCATCCAAGTAATTCTAATGAGCCCACTTCACTTGTGATTGACTCTTTTTCAGAGGCATTGAAGTGATGTGTGTCCTTCTTCTCAACAATGATAAAAGGAGCAGCAGTCCTCCGAAAAGCTTGTGTAGAACACATTCATCTTGTCACATGCGTCGTCCTACACCTACACTCTCAAACTGAATGCAGTACTATAGATGCCAACATTATATTTCTCTGCTTGGATCATTTGAAAAACTTGAAATATCAGCAAACTGGCTATCCAAGACACACCTGGAGAGTTCATATTGTGTTTACTGTGTATGATATATCAATCGCGTGTTGTGTAATGTTTTCTGAATTCGATTTTTTGACTTTTACTTTAATTGGGGGTACTTGCTGTAGCAAGGATTACTGTAGTTATTATTCATACTTAATCTTCTTGTTCCACACCATTGAGTGATGACCTCAAACTGGGCAGATTATTGAGCAGACAAATAAAATCGTATAGACTTGGACTAATGTAATCTTCAGAGTGTGGCATAGAATATTGAAGGCTAGCCATATTAAGAATATCATATAAACATAAAGGTGTATTCTTTTGACTTTGTAATGAGAAACTGTAATAATGCACTAATGCAGTCATTATTAGGGGTCTGAATGTCATATAAATTGCTGAAGGGCTCTTTGTCTCAGGGGAGTAAACAACAACTTATTAATGCCCTAGCAACCTTCCTTAGAAATCATAAATCAACAACACACAATCACCCTGGACAGGTTAGCAACAAATGTAGCAAATACTGGAAAAGTTGCAGACATTATTGTGTATAACAATAAGAAAAATTGTTAGGCCATGTCCAAATGTAGTAAAAGGTCTGCATTCATTTCAGCAAAGTTAACAGTTTGTTCTGTGACTGTTGGGTATATAAAACAATATCTGCCTTGGGACTGTTATGCAATCTGTGAATTCCTCCCACAGTCCCCTGCACATACGGATCCACCTTTAGCTAAAACATGCCTAAATGCCACAGTGATATTTTCACATGTCAGCTTTCTTCTCTCTTGTTCCTACAGGAAATCAGCACTGTCTTGTGTGTGTATGAATGTGTGTGTGTTTGTGTAAAGGGGCCCCAAGACTCCCTTACACTCACATTCCAACTGTGTTAAGTAGCCAGACCGACACAAATAGCCCATCCTTCAAACAGACATACTGTGAGATGGATTTTCCAGCACTATTAAGATTCATCCCTAATTCCTCCCCCAATTTTGTGTATCTGTCAAAGGGTTTACTACAGCACATTTAAATGCTTGTTTATTTCCTGATTCTTATACAACTTTTGTAATCACACGTTGACTTGCTGCCTTTCCCACAAGGTTGCACATTAGTTTTCAGTTATCCTACGTGATTTAAACATGTTTCTGTGGGTACCCAGATCCCATACCAGCAAACACTGTACTTCATCTCGATATCATTAGCTAGAGTAAATTATCCCAAATGTTGATGTAGGTGGGGATGAGGGGCCAACCGCCCACCCTTATGACTTATTTAGCATGATGTAGTGCTGTGTAACCATAATAGTTCCTGATGCCACCAGTAACAGATTGCAGCTTCAAAGTGGCCGCTGGTAGACTAATAAACAGGGCTTGTGTCAATCAATTGGGCACTGGATATTCAGGGTGTAAAACTAACCAGTGAGAGAGCTGATGAAGAGGAGGTCGGCCACGTGACTGGATAGCAAACCCCTTTAGAGGTATAGACTGTCAAACTTTACACTTGGAAACTGTTGAAGCGAGGCAGTGATGTGTTTATCCACCCTGAATTAAAAATAATTTTGACTCAATGCTTATTTTATTTCATAGACTTTAGTTCCTGAATTAATCTGTGTTTTAAACCAAAGTAACAATCATTCTCATTTACTTGCATGCACTTGCTTTCTACAATTTCTTCCATGTTTATGAAACTGCTTTAAAGGTTTTCCATGTCTTCAAAGGCTCACTATAGCATAAGAAACAGCATGGGCTGTGAAGGGGCATATGACTGACATACTGAGCGAATGCACCATGACTGAATGAATCTGTGTTATCAGTCTGAACAAGACTCAGAGCGATACTGAATAGGGCACCTGAAACGTGAACATACTAAATGAACTGGAACCTGTCATTTGTGAAAGTACGGAATTAACAAAGCATCTCATATATGATTGACAGTGACTGGATGAGAGAGAGGCCATTCATTCAGTTTGACGTGTGAAATGTGACAATCTTGCTTGAAGAGAAAAGCAGCAAAAGGCTGGAACTTTTAAAGGCTCTTGTTGTCTTTTACAATAGCTACATTACAGTCACGCACAGCAGTCGACAAAATGGAGAAAAAACCTATTAAGCAACTCTATTGAGTAAATGATTAAATGACAAAAAAACTACAACAAAAACTAATTGGTCAACACCACAGGGTCATTGTTACATCAGTTAGCATTACCCAGTTAGCAAATGACCCAGCTGGTAGATGTAAGAACACCATTAACAACAAAAGCATTTTCCAGTAAAAGTAAATTAAAACTACTGTGTATTCTTACAAATATATGATGTAAAAATATAATTTTGCCATAAACATTGTATTAAATGTTTTCCGGCCTGTATATTCTTTTAAAGAGTTTTTGAAGATAACAAGCATGAAATATATTGTTGCCCCATTACATCTGCTACCTTTGACATCACAGGTTTGAAACTGTGCATGTGGAGCCATCAGACACTCGCTGTTATGACATAATTCTTCTGCCTAATTTCAAAATCACACAATTTCGGTAGTCCTGCCCCAACCGAGCTAGAGCTATTAGGATAAATGGGAATGCTAATGGATACATCAGAGACCTCCTGGTTGCTACTTTCTAGCATAATCACTGAACGAATCAATAAACAAATCGGAAAAAATCTTTTTGGTAAACAAAAAAATCACTGGGCTGAATTTAAATTCTAACAATTAGCAACGCAAGATCTCAACGTTCACTCCTTTCTCAAATGGTAAATTAATAATAGGCCCTTAACAGTATGTCAAGAGGGCCAGTTTTATGTCCTTTTGCTCTGAAGAGGCAATTCAGGTCATTTGATGCTGCTCCAGCTAAGGTAAAAGGGCTCTTAGGCTGTGTGGTTGGCTGAAAGAAAATGACAGTAGAAAGAAGAAAGTAGTTCACCAATAATACATGGAAAACAGAGTAGTTACTGAAAGCAGACCTTTTAAGATGCATGATCTTTCTCCCTCTCTCTTTTCTCTGTGTATATTTCTCTTTATCTGGGTAAACTCCTAAATGATGACAAGCCAATTAACCTGCATCATTAGTTTGAGGGCCATTTTAAACAGAACCACAAGGAGGGAGCTTAAGATGGCTTTTGCATTATTGATCTAATGTCAGTGCCGGAAGCACCTTGTCATTGGGGAGATGGAAGCAAGGATAGAGTGTATTACAGTAATGGCTATCTAGAGCATCTGAGCTGTTCTCATTGTTAACCGCTAATGGGCAGTAACATACTGTTTGCATGTTTGCTAATGCATTGCAGATTATCTGAGCCATTGTCTCTCCTCCCTCAGCCCCTCATAACTTTTATTTAAATTATTTGTTAAATGTTTTATGTTAAAAAAAGACAAGCATGTTGTTAACTGTAACAGTTATGCTAACACAAATAAATTCATGTAGAAGTTCTAAAGATTGTTTTCCACATAAAAAATATTTGAATGTCGGCAACTCATCATGTTAACATGGCATCTGTGTCTTACATCTTTTCATGCTACAAAATTCACACTTTTTGGCATTTGCTGTGCTGACTATAGGGGACATTATATAGAAATGGATTTAAACATGATAAACATTTGTTGTCTTATACTGTAAACATTGCAGTATGCTACTCTTAACTTGCATTGTGTTCCTTGTTTAGTCATATTGACCCCACAGACATTAACCGTGTATGATCATTTAGATTTAGCTTTGATACATATTTAATGTTGTAAACCCTGATCACACATGCTAAAAGTTTCCATCTTACCATTACTGTTGCCAGATTTTGCCAGGATCCCATTCACAAATCTTTACATACACAATTGAATTAAATGTAGCCAAAAAAGGATATATAAAAAATAGCAAATAATATTAATATTAATATTAGTAGGCATAAAATACCCAAAGTGATGTTTACTTTACCTTGGATTTTGTGCAACAACAACTAGTGTTCTTGTAGCTCAACTGGTAGAGCATTGCAATAGTAGTGCAAAGGTTGTGGGTTCAATCCCAGCAAACAGACATAAAAAATAAGTTCCCTTTCAGGAACTCATACTGCGTCAAAACGCTATGGGAACGCCATCAGCTTTTATGCACTCTGATACAGGTGTCTAATCACAAATTGGGGGGCGTGTCGTCACAGGCGGGGTGACGGCATGACCAAGAGACTATAAAACGCACATGCCAAACGCCGCTCGGGTTAGCTTTGTTCATTCAGCGAAGCGCTCTATGTTATATTGTCTGTCTCATTGTCACTTGTTAGCTGCTTATAGTTGTCTTGCATGATTTTGTTTGTGTGTACAGGGACAATCATGCCCAAAGCAAAGGCTAAGAGTGATAAAGGGGGAAATAAAAGATCAGTTTAGGCTGTGTGTTCCTCCCTGCCCACGTTATATTACGGGTGGGGATACACACAGCCTATGTGTAGTTTGCCTGGGAGCGAAGCAGGCTCAGTCAGCTCTTGAGGGGGTTTTGCCTCTACCCACGCTTCGCTGTTGGCCCGCCGAACAGCAGGCTAGTATTAAGAAAAGTTTGTTAGACAAATGGTTTCTTCGTAGCCAGCCTGCACCTCCACGCAGGAACCTTCCCTTTTTTGATGATTTACATTTGGAAATTTCAAGATTATGGGGAAAGCCATTTTCAGCTCGTATATATAGCCCTGCTGCTAATATTTATGGTAATGTGGCAGGGCTAGCTGATGATGGTTATAGGGGTATGCCCCGGGTGGAACAGGCGTTAGCGAGCTACCTGTCCCCCGGTGAAGCATCATCCCTGAAGGCTCCATCCCTGCCTACAAAGGCTTTGAGAACAACTTCAGAGTTAGTGGGCAGGGGGTACATGGCGGCAGGTGCTTCTCTTCACACAATGGGTGTGTTGCAAGCATATCAGGCAGACCTGCTCAAGGAGTTAGATGAGGGCGGGAGCCTCACACCTGAGGGTGTGAGTGAACTTTGGAGAACTGCTGATCTCTCTCTGCATGCTACTAAAGAGACCGCCCGTGCCATTGGGTGGTCCATGGCAGCTCTGGTAGCTGCAGAGAGGCATCTCTGGCTTAATTTATCAGAGATTAAGCCTAAAGAT